>JABASF010000058.1:0-85492 GCA_019776145.1 Harlomillsia oculata | reverse complement strand
AAACCCTTCTCGGGTTTTTGTCTTGCTGTTGAACTTAGCCATGATGAAATGAACTTTTCAAACGCACTGTTCAAATGAAATCAACAGAAACTAATTAATTTTTAATCTCGGAACTTATGTGAACTTGCTTTTAGCTTTCACTCGAGAACAGCTTTAAAGCAGCAAAAGCAATGCAAATGCAATGAGAAGAGCAGCAACGTGCTCCTCATAACGTTTCCCTGAAAGAATAAACCATGCAACGATGCAACCATGCTTCAAGTCGGGACGAGGCGGCCTGAATTCATCCCTTCGTATAGCTCAATACTAGCACATTCCCGTGCTTTCGTCCATTTGCACCTAATTGCAATTAATTCAAGTTCACGCGAATTATTTTGACTAATGTGAATGCAAAAGTCACTAGAGCATGAAATGGTCTATCGAATGAGTGCATAGTTAATATTGTCTAATGAGTGGAAGATTGTTAATTTTGCGGTGTAAGTGAGATGTGAATAGAGTGGAGAGTTGAGGATGTGAATGAGAGAGGACGGGGGCGAGTGGTTGGGCATCGCTTCTCGGCCTATTGGCTAAGATCAAAGTGTAGTATCTGTTCTTTTCAGTTTAATAGCTGAAACGCTCCGCATAGCGGGGCCAGACTATTAATCTGATTTTTGGAATAAACAGGGAGAGGTCATGAGGCTTGCCTCTGCTCTCCCACGGGTTGGCCTGGCATTGCAGTACAGTCAGGATCGGCCCAATAATCAAATCAAAAGATAATCATTACATTAAAGTTAAGTCGGTTGGAGGGAGACTTGACGATTAAGCCCGTTTGCGCTAGTTGTAAAGGCTGGCGCGCGACGTTTCCTGTGTAAGTTTGCACAGGGTGAGTATGGGGTTGTCTCTTGTCTGACACGGTTGCACGTAGTTCGTGTTCCTCTCCGATTCGGAGTTTTAATTTTACGCGTGTTTTCGACGCGAAGGATTGCTTTTTCCCGATTCCGGTGGCATGTATGATGTATGCGACATAATTTTGGCTTAACGTCATTTGTTGGAAATGTGTGACATTGTTCATTAATAATAGTAATTTATGAAAATTCAGCTAATACTGTCCTTTATACTTTTCTTCGTTGACTTCGTATCTCATCTCTCATCCTTCACTGTAAACGTAAACTGTACGATTGTAATGACAATTGACAGTGTACAATGGTATGTGAATGTCAATAATTGACATACCATACCAGGTATGGCAATGGCATACCGGCATACCCTACGTTATGTTACGCCGTACCTTGCTCTTATCTTGTTTGATAGTACATAGTATAAAGAATAGGAAACAGTTTATACGATTTTATCAATTTTATGCTACTTTACATCGTTACATCCGACAATGAAAATGATTTTCAATTTTTCACGTTTATTCGTTTTTGTTTAACAGTTTATTTAACACAAATGAAGACAATATAAAATTAATGCAGTTTTTTGTAACTTATCAATAAATTATCATTATCAATTATCATTCATTGGATAGGTGACTGGAGGTGCAGATTATGCAGGTGCCGGTGGAGAGACACAAAAGCACAATATAAGACATATAGAATTGATTTTGAATTAATAAACAAAATGTAAGTATTTGGTAGGTACGGAGTCAATTCAATGAGCAGCAAGGATCTTGAAGACGTGAGCGTTTACGAGTTTATCCACATCAATTGCAAAGAGGAAGTCGAGATGAGCAAATCGATCGTAGTTTACTTTATAATTTGCAACCATGTTTGGGAGTTGAGACGCCATTTTTGCAATGTCCTAAAGTCATTAATAGGTTAATTGTATTAAAATATAAAGATACCTAATTTGCAATGCTTTGTGTCATGTCATACAACAATTTATTCGTCACAAGTGACACTTCCTACCTCAGGAACGGCAAGCCAGTCATTCGCACCCCAGAATAAAGCGACTGGTGCTACATAGTAAAAAAATGAAACTACTATGATTAAAATGCAGACAATTGAATGAATGAAGCAACAATAATTAATGGTTCATTAATTCATTACCGGCAACATTCGTTAGGTCATATTCTGGTGGATCGTCTTGTCCATAAACAACCACGTTTTTCGATTTCCCGTAATCGAATTTTCGAAACTTTCCTGAATTAATTCCTTGTGCGAAATGAATGACTGTATGAGTGGACGCTCCAGCAGGTGTGTGACCCAGAATGACCGGAAGCATTGTCTTGATTCAAATAACATGGATAATAACTTATTTAAAGCATTCGTTTTTGAAAAATTAATTGCTGAGTGACTGTAATTAATTGTACTTTATTGAGTTGCGGTCGATCAAATCCACTCATGAGAAATAGCACATTAGCACATAAAGCATCTTCCGTGGGCTCATGTGCGCATACGATTTTGCGAAGAATGGATATGAAAGCGTTCTCGGAATGTGGAAGGAAATCTCTGTCCCCGAACAATTGCATGATGAGCTGTGAATCAGTTTTATTTTTCCCATTGCAACATATAATTTAACACTTTGATTAAGATATTATAATAAATGCTTATAAATGAACCTAACCTGTGCTTCTGTGGCGAATGGAGCCAAAAGTCTCACAGGACTTTTGATGTGCTGCACATAAGCAATTGGTGCAAGGGCAATCATCAACCGAATTTTTGTATTGTACTCTGGATAAGTGCTCATTGTTATCCAAAACATTGCAGTGCCCATGCTATGACCGATGTAATACAAATTCGGTTCTTCCGTTGTAGCCAATATGTAATCGATCACTGCTGGAATGTCGAATAGCCCCATTTCGTTGAAGCTGGAATAAAGACCAAATGCATAAAGGTTCTTCCGTTGTTTATACGACAATTTTTTCAAAATCGTAATGCTAATGAGGTGAAGATGCACTTGATATAATTACTATATTTACCTAAAACACCAGAATTTTGGATCATTTATAGAAAGGTTTGTGTGATTTCTGGAGTAAGTGTTCCCTCGCGCATTTCCCATCCAGACGTCATAGCCCAAGTCTGCTAATTGATACGCTAAGTGAAGCACAATAAAATGTAGCAAGGTCAGCAATGTTATCGTTTTTTGGGAAGTTGCAATTCCATTAGTTACACAGCCAGAACTATAAATCTGTCAAATTATAGTACCTAAAGCTTTGTCCACTGAATTCATTATCCAGTCCGCAGAGGAAGCGAGAAACCCGTGTTGCAAGTACGCAACTGGCCTATGAACATTAGAATTGGGTTGAGACTTTCGTCCATGAGGAATTCTATGCAAGGTCAAAATGTAGCCGTCCTTTGTGACGACGTCATGAAGTTCTACCGGGTATCCGTATTTCGTGACCAACTCGGGCTGTAGTTTTAGAGTAAATCATATTGAATTAAATTGCAAAATGGTAATAAAACACATGAAAAATATTTGCACATACCACAGTCAAGTCTACGTCGGAACGTTTATTCATAATCATACTTTCTACGATATATTCGGGAGGAATCTCGTTATCAAATCCGCCAAAAGACCACTGTTCGTATACTGCGGCTGATGTTTGCAACGCTAATTTAAACATGCAAATGAATACTGCGCAAAGTGCCACTCTGGTACTTAAGAAACTGGTCATTTTTGTAGACCTTTTTAGAATTTTTCTATCATGAACTGAGGAACACCAAAAACACGCAGACGTTCGTCTGATGCACGCAAACATAAAACTGGAAGTGTAAATAAAGTAATGGATGCTTTGTAAGCCTTTTATTCTTAACAGCAGCAAGCAGGATGACAACAACATAGCGATAAAATGCACGAAGAACACCAGAAGACTCGCTCTCGAATCGTCTTGCGTCTTTCCTTACCCATCCTTCCTGGAAAAACATCTTATTTTTTTACTGTAAGTTGACGATAACAAACCGAGCACCAAACATCAATGGATGCAACTGTCAGCGCTTGTCAATCACAAAAAAATACTTCGTTGTTTGTGGTGTCGATGACTAAAATAAACTTTGGACTCCTGCTGACTAATCCCCATTTGATGAACTGTCGTTCAGGAATTCAGCTCATATTATAATTAGTGTGTCCCGTACTGTAAGTTTGCTCTGTCTGTTGTCGGCTGTCTCTCTGCCTTAGTAATATACGGTAGTAGAATGAAAAATGAAATGTTTCATTGGTAAGCCTTAACTGCTTAACGTCATTTGGTTAATAGTTAATTTCATCTATAGATTGTTATTTATATATTAATTTAGATTAAAACCTCTCAATGAATCGGCAATAATTATCGGATCGGTTATTTATTAGACAAATAAATGCACTTTTGCTTTTAATTGTTTTAATCGGTTATGTGGAGTCCGAAACGCTTTATTGCGGAAGGTACTAATTTGGCGTTGAAGAAACTGAAGAAAGGAGTGAACGAACTGAAAGAAGCTCAAAATCAGACGTGTGTCGCGTGTCAGTTACATTTTAAATAACTTATTATTACGTTAAACAGGGCTTGATGTAAAGTTAATTGACAGAAAATGTAGTTTGTTTGATGCGAAACCGGCAGTTTTAGTTTGACCTTCTTCGTTATTCACCCTCTGTAGAGGTTACTACACTACGTTACTAGTGGGTTTACTAGGAATAGGATATATAATTATAATTAGAAATAATATCGTACAATATGGCATGATTGTGATTCTAAGATGTTTTTGCTTACAGGCTTGTTTGTTTGTAAGAATAAGACGGCTGTAAAACGGTTGAACAAATGCATTGAATGGCACTTGATGAAGGAATTTTTCTCATTCATTCTCTCATGCACCTTAATTACTTAATTATTCCATGAGAAACATTGTAAGTTACTGGTTACTGGATACATCAACTCCCAAAATAACGCAAAGGAAAAATATTGTAATTGAGGAATGTGTTTAGACCATGCATTTAACATTAACATTGATAAGTACGTGAAATTAGGTATTTCAATCGCTTTCCTGGATTACGGATCGTTTATCTTCATTTACATGTGGAAATGAAAATGGGCTGTCAAAACTATCGACACAAACACGGAAGATGAAAAAAATGAATTGAGATTCTGGAACCTTTATATATATCATGTTTTTTTACGGATATGTCTTCAGTTTAGTCAGGTTCATTGGTGTCCTTTGTAGTTTCGAAAAATCACAAGTGTAAAAATGCAAGATGTTGCAGGGACACTAGTTTACTTGTTCTTAAAACTACTCACACCGCTACTTGCCACTTGGGTAATGTTAGACAGATCCATGGACAAAGTAGCATATCAGTTTGAAAAGCAAACAAATCATTTCGATTTCATTATTGGTAGATATTTTTTGCTTATATTTCATTGATTCGTTTTTCATATTCATTCATGATCTACAGTAAATTATTGATTTATACAGTTGGAGCTGGGTCTTCCGGTAGTCTACTAGCGAATCGTTTGTCGGAAAACTATACAGTGTTACTTTTGGAAGCTGGAGGAACTCCGGATCCAACATTGAACATCCCTACTCTCACTTACACTTTGCATGGAAGGGATCCAGTCATTTGGAGGCATTACATTGAACCACAAGCTAAATCTTCGTTTGGGCTCAATGGAAATGTAAGTTTCCATTACCTTAATTCTAATTCTAATTTAACAATTATTATCTAAATTGTCATTGTTTCATTGCAGAGAACGTTTTGGCCTAGTGGAAAAGGTCTAGGCGGTTCCACTCTCATCAACGGGATGATTTACATAAGAGGAAACAATTTAGCTTACGATTCAATTGCGCAAAAGACCGGTGACCCACGCTGGAGCTTACAGAATGTTTTGAAGTATTTTCATAAAGCTGAAGACTACAAAGGACGATTTGACGACGGTGCGGGCTACTATTTATAACCAAATTGGAGTAAATTGAAGTTAAAATTAAATACAAGAACCTAATGATTGTGTGACATTTACAGGAACACACGGGAAAGGTGGCGGCATGTCTATTGAGAAAGGTTACATTTCTCCACTCGTTGAAAACTTTCTCAGAGCTGGAAAAGAATATGGGTATGAGACACGAGATCCAAATCCATACGGGCAACTTACCGAAGGTATGCTTTACATCTAGGTTAATTCTCAATTGGATTGTTAATTGTCATCGATTGATCAACTTGATCATTTTACACTTTTAAACTTGTATGGGTGTTGTAGGATTTGCTCCAATGGATTATTACATGAAAAATGGAAGAAGATGGGATGCATATAAAGGATTCATTGAGCCAGTTTCTTCAAGACCGACACTAACAGTAGCCAAATACGCATATGCAAAAAAGGTTCTCATGAATGGGAACGAAGCATTCGGGGTGATTTACGACCGACACGGTAATGAACATACAGCGCTTGCAAACAAAGAAGTTATTCTCAGTGCTGGTGCAGTTAACTCAGGGAAACTTCTCTTGCTTTCTGGAATTGGTCCACAGGATCACCTAAATAAAATTGGGGTAATGCAAGCTTATTTGCCAATGCAATGACTTCAGTTTAAATGGATTAGTATGAAATATACTTTAGATTCCAGTCGTAGCTGACTTACCAGTTGGTCAAAATATGCAAGACAAGTTCGGGACACTTCTAGGACCTTTTACAGTGGATCGGGGACGCTCCTTTCTTTTGAGTCGGGATTTCTCTTTGCAAAGTATGAAAGATTGGACTATGGAAGGAAAGGGTCCAGTGACTTCTTCAAGGACGGAAGCAACGTATTCCATAAGCAGTTCCATTGCCAAAGCTGAAGGAACGGATAATGACCCGGATATTCACACATACTGTTTCCCATTTTCTGCTGATGAAAATACTCCGTACATTTTCTCTGAAGCATTCAACCTGCGTCCGGAAGTGGCACAATACTACGGAAGAGTTCCAAAAGGCAAAGATTCATTTTTCCAATTTGTTTCTGTGGCCAAACCATTGAGTGCCGGCACTTTGGAATTACGAGATATGGATCCTTACTCAACGCCATTGTTAGATCCAAAATATTTACATCCTCAACGAGACGTGGATGTAATGATAGAAGGTAATTCGATGTTCATTTTATTGTGTTCTCGGATCAAATCAAAATGTGTATTCAATATTAATGTATTCTCTAATTTCTAACATTCTAAGTTTAATTTGTTGATTCACTTACAGCACTCAAATTTTCTGTGAATCTTGTTGAAAATACTACCAGCTTTGGCGAAATCAATGGCAAACTTAGCAATCATCATTTCCCTGGTTGTGAAAGTCATGCTTTAAGAAGTGATGAATATTATGAATGCTTGGCTCGTCATTCAACACTTTCTGCTTATAAATACGGTGGGACTGCTCCAATTGGACGAGACAAAACGGACCCAGAGGCCGTGGTAGACTCGCGTTTTCGGTAATTAATGATTAGTAATGATTGATTCAATGCTGTATATTTGTAATACAAGAAGATTCTCAGTCAGTCAGTAATAAAAATGATTTCTGTGCTTAGGGTTTTGGGAGTCACGGGTTTAAGGGTTGTCGATGCATCGGTCCTTCAAGAAAAACTGACGTCTGTTAATGATGTTAGCTGTAAAATGATTGCTGGACTTGCAGCGGACACAATTCTCGAAGACTGGGAAACTATCAATGACATTTAGTAGTAATGTAATTATTATTAATGTGACGCAATAACCATTTTGACAGCATAAACATAAACACATCGGTTTTCTAAGATATAAGTAATGTTACATTTTTATTATTACAACTGTTAATAAATGTTACACTTATCGACTTATCACATATCATATTATCATTTACATTGCACTGCGTTAACATTTGCCAACTACGCTAGTTTCTAGTTACAGAATTCCCATGTACTCAATAACTTCTATTGCTTAGGTACGTGCTAACCATATTGATTAATGATCTTGAATCTTAAGTTGACTCTAATAATAAGAGGTAAGGGGGGTCTGAAAATCGGAGAAAGTGGCAACAATAGCTACAATACAGTTTGCAGGTAGTATAGTATCAATAGTATGCATACATTCGTGTTTAGTTACACCGTTACACGAGTTCCTCCTGTAGATAAATTAGGTAATATTTAATATGATATGAGATACCCAAAAGCAACATTATCATTATCATGTTGAACGAAACAACGTTTTTTGCATGAACTATATATTATATTATAGTATATTTTTGCAAGCTCCGACCTGCAAACAAATAAATGTATCTAGTTTCTCACCGAAATTGAAATGAATATCAACTTGTCCCCTAGCCTCGTTTGTCGAGGTCGCCTCGTCGAAAATCGAACGAATATCAACTTATTTCTCGTTTGTCGCGGTCGCCTCGTCGAAACTCAAAAGAGTATCGACTTGTTGCCTCGAAACTCAAACGAATATCAACTTGTCGCCTCAAAACTCAAACGAATATCAACTTGTCACCGCGAAACCCAAACGAATATCAACTTGTCGACGTTGTCGAAGGCTTCTTAAAACACAAACGATTATAAACTTGTGCGACTTGTCGATGACGCCTTTCAAAACTCAAACGAATATCAACTGGATAATTTTGAGGTTCTAGAACGATTTTGCATCAGCAAAAATCATAACTACAATTTATTAGGAAAACGAAATCACAGATTTTATACGCACACATTACCAATACTGACTGCAATCATAATCACCCTTATCATTTATCTATATGTACAACTTATTATAATATTATCTGTCAATTAAACATCCATGCTTCTATTTAACATTGTTAGTACATCTAAAAACTCTATATCGTAGTTTTCCCGTGATTTTCTATGATTTGTCACTAGTTACCGTCTACTAGTGATGTAAATGTCACTCTGTCATAGTCATTGTCATTAGTCGCACATGTAAGTCGTTTTTCAATAGTTTTAAGCGTAAAGATCGGAAGTCAATTTTTAGGTAGTAGATTTTGAATCCAATTCCACATTCTTGAGTTCTGGGGGGTCAGAGAATCATAGGAAACAGAGCATGGTTTCCTTTTACATTTGACATAACCAGTAAATCCCGGACGACTTTGTCCAATGCAGTACGCGTCTGTTACAACTACGTCTCCAGACACGCATTGTACAATGTTTTCTTGAATCCCTTATAAAGGAAACAAATCTTTTATTGAAACTACATATAATCATTAGGGTGAAAACGTAGTTGGTTTCCTAATATTTCATTAGCGGTTGTTACCTGATCCACAAGAAACTGAACAATCGGAAGTGATCATTCTCCATTCATAAAATGCTCCTTCTATTGGCTGGGATCGCCAGGAACGTTGTTGTTGTTGGTCAGCGCTTGAAAAACTATTCGTTGACGTCGATGGCGACAGATCTCGATCAATGTCCACAAAATGGAAGTCTGCACTTCGACCTCGATTGTCATTGTAAACGTTGAAATGTCTACCTTGGCGGTATCCAAAAGCATAGGCGATTGGTGATGAATCCGATGAATGAGTGCGATCAGTAGGAACTGCGATATGAACCGGTTGTGAGTAGTCTACCGACATTTGGTCAGAAGATCGAGAATTAATGGATGGATAATTTCCTGAGAAAGGAGAGGACATCGTCATCGGATATCAACAGAATCAACACATTATACTTTATATATGTTAACGATATTATTTATCATATAAAACGTGTAATATGCGGGGCACAGGGCGACATATGAATATGACCATGAGCTAGTCTCTATTCTTTTAAGCTGGAATTAAAATGCAAATCTAAATAAAGTTGTACAGGGTGGTATAGTTAAATAGTCTACGAACCTGTTTTCCTTGAAAATTGATGTACCAAATCACGAAGACTACTTTCGTCCAGTGTGGATGGAGCGTTTAACGGTTCCATGATGTTGTAAACTGCTTGTCGTTTCTTTCGTTGAAACAAGGTCTCCATTCGCCCCATCAGTTTGGAGTTGATTCTATAAATTGGTGTCTCATCTTCCCCAAAGTTCTTTGTTCAGAAAGAAAGAAAAACCATTCATGTTGTAAAAAACGAACAATAAACTATTACAAATTATTAAACTAAATCTTACAATGCATCTTCCGCCAAGGCAGTATGCTTTCTTATCGATTTCTCCTCTGGAGCAGTCAGTTCCAGTAGGAAACCAACCTTCTTCTCCATTTACCATATAAAATCTGTATGGTATTCCTGCATCTTGGCAACCTATTCGACATGGTCGGTCTGGATCCTCTGTCGATTATAATACCAAAATAATGTTATAGGTATAAAGCATGAAAAAGAAAATGCTTTTCAAGATTTAGATACTTATACAAAACACAACCTTTCGTTGGAGAAAGCTGCATTCCTACACCAGATAAACCAGTTATTTTTCCAGCGTATTTTGAGCAAACCTTCGTTGCATGTTCAAACGGTGACTGCAACCGATTACACCCATTGTTATTTATCTATGGAATTTAAGAACAATTCAATGATAGTTATGGACCTGCGAATAATACAATATTAATTTAATTAGCTGTATTTATAAAATTTACTTACTGTCGTCTTATCAGGTTTGCATAATCGAACAGAAAGTGACAATCCGGAGCAGTCACTAGAGGAACATTGTCGTTTCACAAGTTGAAGTCCCTTAGCTGGAGCTAGACACGCGAGCTTGCATTCGCTCTGTACTTCCCAATTGCTCCATCCTGTTTTACTGTTTCGGTAACTACTGCTCGGTACACTGACTTCTGCAGGACTAATCACTGGATTCGTCGGAATCCATGACTTGGGAGTTACTTCGTTGCTCGCAACAAAAGAGCATTCTTCTTCGGATGTAGTGAAATGACTGAATTGATTACAACTAAATTCCTGTAAAAATGTCACATTGCAACGTTTATAATTTATGGGCCAATCTCGACTACTATAAAATAAGGCAATCAAATGAGTCAAATCAGAATTGACATTAAGCAATTTGTAATTATTTCTCACTTGACATTTTCCAGCTACGCAGTAAGTAGGACCATTCGTAGGGTTTTGCAATTTACATGCCGTTCCATCTGGAAAGCTCCAGCCGCGATTGCGGGATCCGTCCTTGTCACTGGTTTCGCACCAAACTGAACAAGCTTGTTCAACTGTATAACAATTGTCAACAATATCATTATTAAACGTTTTAATTTTATAGTAATGTTATATAATTACAATTAAAATCCGTACCATCATTGGACTTGAACATGTATCCACGACCTGTTAACTCAGTGTCAGCCTGCGACGCCCGGTTGCACACTTCGTTAGCATACTGGGAAACTGTAGTTTTAGGATTTCCATTTCCATTGACACATAACTGAAAAGATTATTGCATTTTTTAAAACTTGCGTTCAACGAACTTTACTAAGAACTGTTTGATAAATTCAAACTAATATTCCATGATTTATACTTTATTTGTAGGGCATGTTTTGTATCTTCTGTCCATGCCGGAACATTGCCGTCCGCCATTATCCGGTCTAAATGCACAATAATAGGAGCATATAAGACATAATTTTAGTACAATAGCAAAATAACATGTTTTGTTCTTAGAAATGCTTGTGCTTGAACAAATTCTATTCATGTCAAAGTAATGCATACCGTGGGCTATCACATCGTCGTGCTGCAAGTCTAATTCCAGTTGAACCAGCACTGAGAATGCCATCGTCGGAATACAAACAGCCGGAAGAACAATCAGTGAACAAAGACCATTTGCCCCATCCACCATCAATGGCCTTTGGTGACGAGTAGGCAGCTGTTTCACTACTAATCTGATTCAGTCCTGTCACTGGAAAGGCAGAATTCCTTTCAAAAGATGAGAACAAGTTGGTCAACTTATTCACGCATTTCCCCGCACGGCACCACTGCGACAAAAAGGTTACATTCAAATGAAATCATTTCTTTTTAAAAACTGAAGCAAGTAGTTTACAACCGCCGAGTGTCGACGTCGACAGTTTCGAGTTATTCGTAGCGTTCCAATCCAAGCTTACCATGTCGGTGCCGCAATGTGTTCCTTCAAGGGCTGGATGAGATGTCCATGTGTAGTGCTCTCTTCGACAATGCAAATCACGACAAACATCCGCAATATCTTGTTGCGTTGCATGATAGCTTCCACGTCCATATTTCAGCACACCTGGGTATATGTAAATTGTTCAAGGTTACTGATCTTATAATGATTCTCATAAAGATCATGTACATATTATGAATCATATAAATCATATTATTATGAAAGTTATCCAGCCATCATACGAAGCCTTACATTGTCTGTCAGCGTCGAACCGTTCGCCGGGCTGTTAAATTAAATAAAACGATCCATCAAAGTGATTAAATCATCAAAAAATATCATATTTATATGAAAACATTATGCCATTATTATCTTATGAATCTTTACTATACATTAGAAATTATAGTTAATATGGAAGTTGTTCTTACAAGTCTTCCATCGGCATCGTGATCCAATCTGGACTCCGACTTCGCTGGATCCATGAGACATTTCGATTGACTAGTGTCGAGAAACATATCTAAATACCTTCTGCTACACGGTGACCAAGTAATCTTTCCAGAGCCCAAAGTGGGACTCATTATATGGGATGTGGGGTCACAATCATTGTCAGCTTGCGGACCATCGTGACGCATTCCAAGACTATTGCCAAAGTGAATAAAAGAAAGCATTGAGTAGAGTGGATATGGACAGGTGGACAATTCTCGTTTTTCGTATGTGGTCACTGACAGTATAAATGGACATTAAAATTAACTTCACTCACTTGTGACCAATTTCGTGGGCGACGACGTAGACGGATTCGAAATGTCTACCTTCGTTAACAGTACAACTGCTTGAGCGTGTGCACATCCCTAGAAAAAATTAAAAGCATTAAAACTACAGGATTTGTTATTAAATTGATAAAACTAGTTTTCTATTAAATATTTTTGATCGTTTAATTAAATTACGTAACTTACCTGCAACAGGAGCCAACCCTACAACTTGATTGCTTATCTTCCCGGAAGGGTGGACAACATAAAGATCAAGTCCGGTCAAGATCAAGGCATGATCCCAGTGCAATGGATCAGCATCACTGGCTGGATTTTCAGTCTTTTGCCATTTGCAAAAATTCGTAAGAAATCTGTCAATGTCATAAGGGCGAATGAGTCCAGGCGGATCTTCATGTAAGACTTCTAGCCTTTTTAAAACAAAGTCGACTCGATGTCCCAACGATGGATCTTGGTACAGTAACTGGACGGCATTGATCATAGCTAACACGATGCGACTCACTTCTTCTTCAGTATCATCGGGAAAGTTGGTTTGCATGTGCTTGTACAAATCCTGATCCACAAACACGGCAGTTTCGATGGTAAGTAAAGACGGGTCCTTGGTTTTGGTGCCCTTGTTCACGGAGTTGCCGCTTTCAAAACGACTTTGTTTTCTTTCTTTCTGCCACCACATGACATCGGAATCTAGTGACGATTTGTAGCTATCACCAAAGAAATTCTCATCTCGCCGACCTTTCCTCCCTGGCGAATACGCTTTCGAAGACAAGTTATTGCTGGGATTAATCAGCTTTTGCCCTGTCCGAAATCCGTCGAAAGTGTTGTCAAACCAAGAATTAGTGTTCATGTGAACAGTCCTCGTATCACGAGATGAGATGAAAGGAGTATTCGTGTCGGGATCATCGGCACTTGACGATTCATAAACCAATATCCCTTTCGACCATTGAACATTTGAATTAGATGAGGAAGCAGCGACGGCTGCGTCGAATTCGTCGTCTTCAACTTGTCGATACTTTGGTCGCGTGAGTGGAGGTTGTGACGGTGTCCAATACGGTGTTGACGAACTTCTGAAGTGTAACCAGTAGGAATCCGGCGCAATACTTAATGACCTGTAAGGTCGATATTCGCTGCTAGCGTCTGCACTGCGTTTTCTCCGTTCGATCACGTTATCATGATCAGTTTCCTGCTTCCATTGTTTACCGTTTGTTTCATGCCCGCACGATCCTGGAGTTGACGGATTAATACTTGATGACGCTACGCTCTGATGAACATCGTACGGAGATAGTCGTTTATCCCTTCGCCACAAAAAGTGTGGCTGTTTGTGCCCACCGTTTGCAGTTTCACCACGAAGTCGATGGGGTACGGGATGAATGACATAGTGATCATCCGAAGACACAATGAACCCTTTCTGTTCATAACAAAACAGTACCATTATTATGGCTCACATTTTGTAATGCATTACGATTACAATAATATAGATATAGACAGTACAAAATTGCATGAAAAAGGGAAACAATAAAACAACGACAATTTCGTCCAACGAATGATTATGGTTTCGTTTAGGTTACATTCTTACACTGACTATTGAAGCGTTAAGAAACAGTTGTAACATTTCTTTGCATGAATTAGGAATTCTTTGTTAAATGACAGTATAAAGTATTACAATGTCAGGACTGCAACCATCTATAGATCTAATTAAGTATTAAGTATTACATTATTAGACCTTGGTTTTGGTTTACTAAACTCGATCTGGATCACTTGGTTTAAGTTTATCCTCAAAGTAGACATTCCAATTTTATTCTTACTGTTCAATCGTTAAATGACATTCGATTCGTCGCTGAAAATGGAAAACTGTGAAATGTGCCCAAACGTCCAAAGTCAGGAGTGGATGGTTTCAACGTTGCTGTTTTCTATATAAGTTTACGCATTATATTTATTATTGTAAGAAATGTTAGATGTATCCTGTCTGTTTTTTCATGGACTGTGGAAGCAAGCCCGACAGCCGGACTTTAACGACCAGGAGAAATCGTTAGCAGTTTAGTTTGATGATTGATGAACCATAAATTCAAATGATCAGTAAAGTAAATTGAGTAAGCATTATAATTATATTATGGAATCTTCGTATCGTACGATCGTACGTGTGTGTAACGGTAATCATTATAAATCGTTCGTAAATTCGTACTCTTTGAGAGATCAAAGAAGAAGATAGAGGAGAATTAATTGGATTGAAAAAATGAAAAGTTTGCTTAAGGCATCAATTCAAATGTGTAAACGTGAAAATGCTAGAGCTAGAATGATAAATTAATATCCTTATTCCTTATCCCTATTACAGTTTCAGTCTTTAGTTTCTCGAGTTTCAATCCCAACCTCCTGACTTTTCCATTCCTTGTGTCATGCAAAATAAAGACACTCAAGAGTTTGAATTTAAATGAACAATTACTTAAATCTTGAGTAGGTGTATATAGTATATTAGAAGGTAAACAAGTAAACAGCAAGGAACATAGGACGGTTGTCTCACATGTCCGATGTCCCTATGAGTTAAAGTGAGTAATTGTTTAGCATGTAAAATCCTCGACATAATTCTAATCAATCGTCTCTTTTGTCGTTGTTTTTGTTGTGAATTCTAAACCATTATGTTCGCATTAGCACAACAAAAACAATCCTTTTGTCTTTTCTTATTGTGTTTAAGAAGCGTGTATTCTTAATCTCTTACCAATCCTCCGCAGATGTTAAGAGCAACTCGACCGGATGTAAGAACCTGTTGCTTGTTCCTCACGGTCCCATTAATGCGCCCTTCAGCTAATCCATCGCCCAAAGGTTCATCACTTGCACTTTCCCCACTTGTGGAACGGTGGACAGCGTCACCATGAAAAAAGCAAGGCAATTGCTTTCGTATCACGTCATCACTGACGATCTCACTCACATTTGAGGCATAGCGAATCAAATGGACAAAGTTTTCATCCAAGAGCTTCTCGTTTGGATGTAAACTGAGGTCAAATTTTCGACCAAGACCTTCAATTTGAACAAATTTGAGACGCTGAGGATGTGACCCTCCAACAGAGGAAATAGACCTTTTCCCACGTGCTTTGCGGTGAAGAATTTGTGGACTAATGATGTCAAAGTTTGGCACTGAAAATACACCAAAAAAATAAATTGACACATAAGGACAACGGATTTTCAAAATTAATTTTGAAGGCTGTCGTTTCAACTTGAATTAAATTGTACATTGCTTCCGTAGTTTTTGCATATTCATTATTCATGTCATACAAATTAGAGATTAACTTAGTAAATAATATAATAAGCAAAAATTCTTTTCAAATACGGCCTTATATGGAGCACGGAGCACAACATGAAAATGTAGTGGAATGAGTGCACTCACACATTGCAGTCTGAATTAAATGACTCTCGTGATCCGCAACTAATTTCTCTTGGACACGCTTCCAATGCATTTTTACGCAACATCCTTCCTTTACATTGCAAATATTCTGGTCGCTGTTATACATTTGGCTATGCCTTTGTGCAATTTTTAGCATCACACAAACCAACAGCGTTAACTCCTTCTGTATCTCCCAGTTCTATATCCATGTTGGCAATTTGATAGTTGTTACACATTAAATTGCAATCCACATAATGAAACAGACTGACAAAACCTTTGCTGACATGACGTTCACGTTTTTAACACATCTTTTACTATAGACTATAATTGTCAAAATATACCAAATATCTCTTGCGTATTCTTACAAACTGAATGAACATAAGCAATAAGCATCACAGGATCATAGCACTAACGCTCAAATGTTGGCAAATTCAATGTATTGACATGACGCCTTCAATTTAAATGGTCCACCTCCACCATAATGTAATTACTCTCTAGTCTCTAGTTTAAGTAAGTTTAATGGATGGTTTAATTTCTCTTCTGTCTTGTAGTACATTGTACTGCGTATGCACGTATGCAGTTTAAAGTTCATTGTATTATGGGATGACATAACATCCTCACCCTCCCTCCCTTTCGTTTTTACACAATTTTTACCCACATGAAATGGATCTATAAATGCCTAATGCTCACAACGTACAAAACAAAGTGATCATAACTTTAGTTAATATTTCTTCCAAATGTTAAAAGTTTTGCTTCACGATATGACACAAACAGTTTATTAATGCTCATAGATTGAAAAAGTAAATCATTTTTCGTTCCCTGTGGCCTGTGACGCGCTGCAAGTGACAAGATAATGTAGTTTTCAAAGCTATTAATTTCCTCCGTCTTGGTTTTGTTGACTAGGATTTTAAAGTTATACTTTGACATGAAATTGTTTAGAACAATACAAAAATGCTAATGCTGTACATAAAATAGGGAATTAACGCAAACTACGAATTTTGACCACCACGACCGGAACTAAAGTGACCAAGGCCTCTCTCTTGCATTTGCCCTGGTCTAAATTCTAAAACAGATGACCTACACAGGATCATTACTATCTGCTTTGAAATACTTTGACATGCAGCTGATGCTTTGAAGATCATCATTTATGCAAATGACTCAACAATGTCACACAAATATCAAATTATACTGTGTGTACTTTGTGGGTCACACCACGTTGTCTCATCAACATTTTTTATTCATGAGTTCACTTGTGGAACGCAATAGAAAGAATACCGTTCTCTATCAAGGAAAATGGCTTCATTACCGCGATGAATATGCAATTTGTATTTATACTCATTTTTAATGCTATGCTATCAGGATTATCAGATTTTTCAATGTCAGCAAATCGAATACAACTTACCGTGAGGATGAGAAGTTCCAAAAATGCTACGGACTTCGTCCAACGTCAATTCATCACGGACATTCTGAAATGAGAGCAAACAATGAAGTCATTAGTTTATAGTAAAAATTACTGTTGAAAGTCCATTCGACGGCCCCAAAAAATCTGCAAATGCATATAGAACATATGTCAAGTCGTTGATTTTTGTTGTTACATGAAATGAAAATCCATTAATTTCAAGATGCGTTTGATGCTCAGACTCAAAAATTTAATATGGCTTTATGACAGCACTGTTCTCAAAGAAATTGTTACAATGTTACAGTTTAATGTTACAATTAACTTAAGTAAAGATAACATGCTAAGTGTTGCAGTCCAACCATACCGATGTAGTGCACGTTTGTAAGGAGAGTCATCACTTCATGCAAAAATTCATTAACGATTACATGATAAAGAAGTTTATAGTACATAAACTTTAGACTTTAGCCCTCATATTATGACACATATGAAGCATTTTCTGAATTACATACAACAAATATAAATTACAGCGGGCAATTCGGGTTAATGAGGCAAATGATGGTTATTGTCAGGTAGGAGGAACACAGTTTTGGAAAAGTCTTACACAATTCACAGCCTACTTGCTTCACCGTATATTCTAATTAGTGGAGTCAGTGTGGCGTCTGCTAAAGAATCTTTTGTGGCATTTTGTGAGACAGGATGCGACCACATGGTTAGACAATTTCTCATGCATTTTACCGGTTCAAATTGCAAATCACGATTAGTCCAGGCACTCAGCATGCCAAATACCACAATATCCCTTATAAAATGCATAGATGAGAAACAAGTCGCACACCTTTCCCAAATGTAAACAAAACAATTTTTCCTTTAATTCATTTACAACAACTCTTTGAGGAGGAAAATGTGTTATAGTCTCCTTTGAAAATGGGTTCACTTGAACCAAAAAGGCGATTGTAATAAAGTAACAAGACACAAGGCAAAACCTCAGTCGGCAGTCGGCGACGAGTGACCGACCGCCCTGAAAATTCACCGGAGCATTCCGCGGCCCTCAAACAACTAATGATGATGTTATCACAACCAGCAGAAATTGAAGCTTCAAAACTCACTCAAGGACCATTCAACAAAATGTGTATTGCTCACTGAGCCTGTGCCGTATTGTTGCTCACACTAATCATAATATGCTTCAAATCACATACTTGCCATCTGCCTTTTTAATACCTGCCTCTTGTATACTTTCTGCTTTGTAACTATTGTAACTAATCCACCACCTTCAGTGTAAAATTTCCTATATCGAACACTGTAATTTGCAATTTACGCAGGTCTTCAGAATAGACTGCTAAGCTGTCATAAAACACGGATTCATGATCATACAGAATCATATACTGCTTAGCCCGTACGTACAGTGTTACTTTTATCACGTTGTATTTCGGCAATGCTTTATGACTCGACAATTTTCATCTCCTAAAACCTTATTAGTTATATAGTTTCTTACATTGAGAGTGGTTCAATAAGATTAGAACTTCCATTTCAAATTCTTCATGTCATTCTGTTACATTTCTTAGTTTTTGGAAAATGTATTTTGAATTTTGACCTTTAGATAGTTCTTGTATCTCACTTTTTAAAACCGTCAATTCAATAAAGTAAAAGTGAGTCGTAAACGAAAAAGAGACATTATGAGAATGAGAAAGAGACAAAACTACAAAACAACCAACAAGCAACAACACACAACGATATGCACACAAACGAAAAGGTAACTGATGCTTAAAATAAAAAGTATTGATGAAATGATGAAGTACCAGAAACGAATAAAAGAATTTACGTCGCATAATTTAAGTCAAAAACTTTTATTGCCTCGAGTACACGGGAAAGGAAGAAAGATGGTTCCTCTAATTTGAGATAAAGCACTGTATGTTGAAGCAATTAAAAAATTGGGGCTTGGCTGATACACAGGAAAAAATTGGGGGCAAACTTGGTTTGTTTACGACTTGTGGCTACTCACGCTAGTAAAATGAGAGAACACAATAGCGCAAAACATGAGTGCGTCAACACAAAAAGATTTCTAAGCACTTGCGGTCGTCGTGCTGTTGACGTTGCGTTTTGCGTTGCCAAAAGAATGAGAAGCAAGACGATCCACGAATTATTCGCAAATAAACATTCCTTTCAAGAAAGGGAAGCTAAGGCCTAATACACACGTAAGAAAGTTGCCACAAAAATGGAAAAAAAACTGCATTTAGATTTCACTATCGAAATTTTGGCAGAATTATTATTGTGATGAATTGGATTTGCGTTGTTCTCAATTTTAAGCATTTCACATAACGTACGCACGTCCGTATTAGTAGTATATTTGATCGAACACCCAAAGAAGTCCAGTTAAAAGCTTTGTAGAAGCTCAGCATTTCAAAACATGTTCCATCTTAATTTTACATACAGTTAGTTAGATAGAATTATCACATTACTTCTGGATTTGCAATTAGACAACCAATACAAAAAGAAAATCGCGCACACTTCAAAGTATTTTCATGCAATGCTTGAAGAAATGGCGATAAAAGTGAAAAATTCAGCTGCCGTTGCAACTGTTGAAAGGTCAGTAAAAATAGTCACTCGATTACTCAACAGACAACTTTTTTATGCGATGATCTCCATAGATCATGAGATTAGATTAGAGTAACACTAACAAAGTGAAGCGCAGCTGCTTTTTAAATCCTTCAGTGTGCCTGTGCTATGCTACAATAATGTAATTCTCTATTCTCATAGCTCTCATAATGCAACCAAGAATGCCAATTTCCCATGCACTTCTGTGATTGTTCATTATTGGGTAGCTCTCGGTCTCGGTCTCGGCCCCTGCCTGCCCATTTTCAACATGTTAACAAGATCATTGTCTAATGATTTTTTACTGTGAGTTTCTCATTCTCGGCTTTTAGAGGTCTTTGCCAAACACTCTTCATTAACGGGACTGCCAATTCATCAGAATCCATTAAATGCCATAATTCTCGAACAGCCATTTAGACTAGACTTGAGAGTGCAAAAGATGAAGTTTTCAAATAAAGAATCTTATGGAAGAATGATGCAAATCAATTCTTCTCTATACTCTGTAGTCTGTACACTGTACTCTAGAATGGGTATCTTCCGAACCTTCTACGTCTATTTCTTATTGTCTTGTCTTCATTCAGCTCGAGTCGAGTCATCATCCCTTGTCCCTGTCCCCAACTTGCAAATAACCGAGGAAGGATCGATGGATGCCAAATATGATTATATTATGATTCTTTATGATCAATATGATCAACCACATTTCCTATTTCCATAAACGATGAAATGAAGCTGAGAATTGAGAACTGAGAACGAGAAGTGAGAGAGAAGGGCGATAGCAAAGCAAGAGAGATGAAACTACTAATATATTCATAATAAAAGAAATCCAAAAAATATTATGAAAAAGCGGCACGAAGACAAAACAATTCAGTCTGAATTCCATATTTAAAAAACAATTCAAAATGTGAGTTTGTATTGTACTCGGCATCGGTCGGTGCGGTAGTCGGCATAAGTCTATTCAATGACTGTCGACTCATGGCATACTTAACGGTTTTCTTTTCCGTTTTGCTCATCAACAGTCTGACAGTTAATTTTTATCGTCAGTTGGAGAACCGGAAACTAAAGTTAATAAAACTGACCACTGTCTCATGTCTCATCGTCTCATCATGGCTTCAGCATCAACTTTCCGTGCAAATGTAAACTGTAAACAAGCAAACACCACTGATTTCATCGTACGATGTAAACTATAAACTAACAATAAAAGCAAGACTTTAGGAGTACGAATTAATGAAAAAGTGACGCCTGTCTCTTATTTTATAGAGATCAAATACGTCATACAGTGCAGTCTTTAATGAATTAGTGAATTAATGATGATTTCATTCTTTGTTCAATAGAATTAATTGCAGCAGCAACTAATACAATTAGCAAATAATGCAGGCTTGCTTGTAAGGCTTTTCAGAATCCACTTCCACACATCCTGTATGTGTAAATCTGTTGTGCATTATGCCATTGCATTGTACCTTATCAGTTTGACATGACGGGTATGACATCACTGACATGGCATTTCGTACTATGACCAAGCTGTTCTATTGTGTCATTACTATTATTCCATATTTTTACAAGAAATGATCATTTCCTTTCGTTGTAATGAAGAATCTTTGCGAGCCAGTACTAAAAAGTAAGAATACTTCTGCGTACCAGAATGGTGTACCGGATACAATACAACTTTGTTATGTCGCAATCCCACTGGGAGAGAACCTTATCAAATGCACATACTCATTGTTTAGGAACTAAAATGCAGGTTTGCAGGTCAACATAAAAACATTTTTGAAGAATGAATCCTGGAAACCGGATGAGTCTTATCTTGCTTCCATTCTGTACTTTCAATTTTACTCGATTTTTTTATTAATCCGTACTCCATATAGCTCGCTCACTTCAAATGTTCACGTTTGATCTGAACTTTTATTGTAATCCTGACAAAAATCAGGATCTTGTTTTTATGCAATGTAACATGTAACGGTGAAAACATAGCATAATCTTTGTTTTGTATCCTTTATCGAAATCACGCACTAGCAACGACGATACACTTAAAAAAGAAGAACCATTTTTGATGGGAACAAACAAAATTGTAGACTTTCGGCATGTGCAGTTCACTTCCTGCTTTGTCCTCCTCCACTACTGCTCATCCTTAGGTTTAAAACATAAAATGAACTACACGGACGTCACGTCGTCAACCAAAGTTGACCACGTAATAGTCGTGTTTTCACGCTTTAAGAGGTCATCTATGACAGAATGACAGAGATTGACAGGCCGCCCAACAACATTTCGGTTTACTTCGCCATTATTTTGTCTAGCGTTTTTCGTCGTTTCAGTGAATTCCATCCAGCACATAGAAGATAAAATGCACATTTTGCAATCTCTCTTCCAATATAGTTTCCTTTCAAACCATTTTTATGTTTTGGAGAGCATGTGACATGTTACGTGTACGATGTTGTAGTCGAAAATCCTTCCTGTCTCATCCTCGTTTGTCCATTTATCCTTTTCATGTGTTCATGTGCATAACGTGCTTTTGCCCATCTATTATTAACGTACGTCGTGTGCGCCGTAGCTTCATTGTACCAGCGTTGGTGTCAGCATGATTTACATTCTCTCGTCGCTTTGTCTATGTCCATAATGTCAACTACGGAAGATGTCGATGAACCAGCGCGGAGTTACAGTGCATTATCACACGTAATCACACCCCTTGGAGCAAAAATCGTGATGTTAAAACTTTACGAGTTCTACATTACAATAACTCTGTAAAAGCTCTATAAAAGCATTACATTTTTCTCAAAAAAACTATACATCGTAAGATTCATTGATAGTTCACAGTAACAGTATTCAACGATGAACCACTTTTTCGAAAGTAATGCGCATAACTTTATAACTTCATCATCATTAACTACGATTACAGTCTATAAAAAATGCTGAATTTCATCAACTTTATTCCACGTCCACGCACATGTTGTACACTCACATATTAGCAGGAATAAGAATGATATTTTTGGTCATTTTATCGTGTGTCGTGCATTAGGTATTCCACAATAGTAGGCAATTAAGCTTAGTTAGGCACGGAAGGAATTTTAAACCAAAAGTGTAAGAAAGTGACACGTCTCACCATCACCGGATGTCCGACATGCATTTACACATGTAATGGTCTCAAGTACTTACGATAAAAATAAGTCACAGAACATGTCAGTCTGTCAGTCATTTTACTTATTTTACAATTACCCCTGGGGTTGTAATTTACCTTTTGAGGTTTCACGAAACGTAAATGGTCGATACGATAGATAACCATAAAATGATAAAACAATGAAAATGTGAGACAAAAACGTCAGAAAGAGCAGTGAAAAGGGCACCGCCTTCAATACTATGGAAAAAAGGCGTGAGGAGGTGAGGACTCAGGACTTGTTGAGAGTGTTTTAATGTCATTGCATTCTTAAAGAAAAGAAGGATTCAACTTGAGTTTCCGTCATGCATGCGTCGTCAGTCAGTCGTCGTGTCGTGTCGTGTCTACGAACCATTCGCTACTATAAAAATCTTAAGTACACTAAACGCTTATTACTACCTACAATAATACAGGTATTGCATTCAAGTACAAGAACTAGAGCAAGCGTTGGACAATTGACAATGCACTGAGTCAGGTCTCATTGGGACTACCTTCTTCCATCCTTATTGCTTTCAATGAAAGTCCTTAGCCTAGAGGCTTTGTCAACTTGTATTAAAGTAACGGAAAGTAACGTAGCATAGTACTACGTTACACCGTTCTGCCTTAAGCATCACTTCCGGTGCGTGTAGTCAAGAAAAACTGATTTATTGTTTTAATATCAGTTACTGTTACTTTTTTATGCCACGTGCATCTCTACGCAGTTTTCCACTGTCGTGCGTTTAATACCATCATCGTAAGATCGTAACATTGGTATAGTTTGTAATGGGGATGGAAGTGATAATGAATCAGTCACTACGTCCATTCACTGGTCAGAACAGCCACAATTTAATTTCATTGTAATTTAAAAGGAACAGTTTATTTTTATGACAATGATGCATTACCGTTTAAATTACTCAAGAGACGTGTCACACAACAACACAGCGATATGTAATTCATCATCTTAAAACTCAATTATGACTGAATCACCGTAATTGGTCTTTTGAACCCTATAAGGACTTGCAGATCAAAATGAGAGATGGAGAACAAAACCTCTAATTATGCTGTCCCATCAGAAAAATCCGCTCTCGCTCTCTCTCTCCTCCAAAATTGTATTGTAAATTATAACAATGGGAAATGAACACTTGAGAACTGTAAGTCTTGTGGTGTACAAAATATAAAGTCGCATAGAACGACACTCTGACTCTCGTGATCTACAAACTATACAAAGGTAAACAAAATGCTCATATGAGAGAAAGATTTTTATTTTGAGAGAGTCTTCATTTGGTTAATTTAGATTTAAACTTCAAGTCTCCCCAGGTGTAGTTTTTTTGGAATGATGACAACTGAGGCAAATGCAACTTTGCTCAGTTTAAGTCAACATCAACACTAGTACTCAACAGTGGCCAAATTATGGTCATTATTTAAGGGAAACTATGTGTGCATGTCCTTAAAATGGTCAACAACAGAAACACATTCACAAACAAACTTTACAATAAAAGTTTGTCTTGGGAAAGTTTTTCCTTTGTGTCTTGTCTTGCTCTTTCAAGGGCTAAAGGGTCCATGAGCCCATGACCAAAGATCATTTTGGAGCTAAACATATTCCTTAAATTAAGTAAAACGAGGCGAAAATGCAGGAATTTATTGCTCAAGCAAAACATAAATGCAATCACGATCTTAGTAGAAGCAGTTATAGCTAAGCTCTTTGAAAGCCGTTTTAGGAAGAAAACGCTCATTTTTCATACGCACGTTCTTTCCTTGTTACCACAATAGATCAAAGTACCAAAAGGTTGATTTAGGCTGTTAAGATTAGATGCTTTTACGATGAAGACAAAAAATGCTTAAAGAACGTTGTCAAAAAGTTCCGTCATCACGCTACAGTTCCTTGTACTTGATAGATGAAACTCATAAAGTCACAAATGATCGAAATTGAGAGCAAACGATAAGAAAAGTGAATAGTTTTACCTTCCTGATGAGTTCACGTCTTCTGCTTTCCATGGCTGCGGGGACATTTTCTCCTGCCACACTCAACGGAAGAGTGCAAACAAGACTGGCTACAATCACTACTAACAATAAGACACTTTTTACTTCCTTTTTTGCCCAAAAGACTTCTTGAGCTGAAGACGAAATTCGACCACAAGCGTACGTAAACGAGTACGTCCATTTTTTCACTGTGGAACATGATACCAAATTGGGTCCACTTTTTCTGCTTTGGTTATAAGAAGCCTCTTTGACAAGGCATGACGTTGACATGCTCATCATGTTGTCTCTTAGATCCACCCATTTAAGCTAAACTGCCATGTTGTAGAGTTGGATTTTATGCCGTTTGTTGTTATTGCCAGTCATCAAAGTAATTGACATTTCAATCACATTCTAAAGTTTTCAATTAGTGTAAAGTCGGTAAAGTCACGTTGTGCAATCGAAATTCGGTTTAACAACGAGTAGAGAGTAAATAAAATAAATTAGTTAGCTGAGTCAGAGCTAATCAGTTGATAATTAAAATCTCTAAATTCCAAATCGAGCAAATATTCCTAAATCGTCGCTACTGCAATGTGCTGATGTTTTCACTGTCGCGACTCGTTGCGTTGTCCTCAAAGCGTCAAAGCACTCGTGTGAATGTGTATATGAAAAGAAAAATACAAAATCGAGTAAATAAGGAAGAAAAAGATTTAACGTCAAGAGTTTAAGAGTTACTTTTCAATTTCTTAATAATATTTTCGCAACTTCAACAAGCTATTATTAAGATGCAAAGGATTGAGTTTTAATAGGAACGTGTCTGCTCAGTTCCTATGCAAATGTCGACTGACACGCTCATGGACGTTTCAAGTGCTATACAAGAGATCTCTTTTTCTGTATCTTTTAGGCCAATACAAATCCTTTGAGCAATTGTTGCTCTGCGGTGCCCCTTGGCCACACGTTTCTCCACTGTCAACACTTCAGTCTCACTTCAGATGTGGTTATGGTGTTACTGTTAGCGTCTCTTCAAAATTGAGTCTTCAGTATTTACCACGGATGTAGATGTGGTCACTACAAATTCCAATAAAGTATCCACAATCTCGATTCTCGATACTGGTTTTAAACGTCAGCTTTGTATTATCTTCATTGAACTTCACCCCACAAACACAAAATTGTCAGTGGTCAAAATGTGTACTTAATAATGGGTTTAATGAAATTAATGCCGAAAAATTCTGCCCACAACAACGCAACAGAGTATGAATGAATGGTGCTGGCTTCAGAGTTTAATAACTTGTACTATTATTGGCTTTTTTCGCACAACCACTACATATCCTCTCCAAATCACTGTGATTACGGTGACCCTTGTCCGTGCAAACTGCACGAGGTTTTGCAAATATTCGTGTAGTGAAAAGAGTCCGCAAAAACGCGTCTCTCTACACGATGAACGTTGACGGAAACGATGAAAAATGACACTGAACCCACCGTGTCGGAGAGCTCAGACTACACTGCAGACAATGAACGCTGTACACTGACAGTTAAAAGCCAAGCGAAGTTTGTGAACATTTGCTGTGGATTTATCATTAAAGTTAACTGCGGTTCACTGCAACCTCGTAAGTCGTAAGTGTACTTTGGCTACTGAGCACTGACTAAAGTCAAGCCTACATTCAGGAAAAAGGGACTGAAAAGGCTTTGGAAGTGATGCTTGTGGGTGAGTGCCATCACGCTTTGTTGCTCTTACAATCCAATGGGGCAGTCTGGGAATCTTAAAAACAACGTAGAAAACTCCTACTCAGACTCTCATACTATGCCTGTGGCGTGTCAGTGGGTATAAAGGCTTGAGCACTGAATAAAAGGCAAAGTAGATTCAGTGTCAGTCATTCGCAATCCGCGATGAAACTATAAAAGCATGAAATGCACAATTCCTAACCTGAACCTGTGTTCAGTATTATATAGTTCCATAGTTTGTAAAAATAAAGTTGACTATATCCTTCTGAAAGGGATGTGATTGTGATGGTACATAATTCCCGTTTTCACATCATTCCCATGTAAGCAAGTTCCTCAAATCCTCATAATGTCATGCTTTTGTCTTTTATATGAATTTCGCCATGCAATCTGAGTCTACTTCTAACGTTCCATCAATGGTTGCCTTAAAACACTGAGCAAGCAGCATCAACAAACAAACAAATGAACAAAACGACAAAATGCTTATTGCGAGAAATGCAAGAATGCAACCCAAGTTTGCACGCATGAGGTTATGAATATAAAAAGACACATTTGTGCCAGTTGGACGCTCGAATGTCTCATGTCTCCGTTTCAATATGAAATTCACCTGCCGTAAATAATTAGTGTTAAAAACAATGCAATTCTACGCTGCACGCCGTATGCAAAAAAAGAGACAAGCTATAGTTGGGCTTGCTCGGTGTGTTTTAATTTAGATGCTTAATACGAAGTCTCTGAAGTAAACGCGAATGTGAAGTAAATGCAGTATGTACGTTTTATAGTGGAGGGTGGATTATTTGGGCGTATAGAGCACAGGATGGATGGGATCAGGCTCATGAACACGAACAGTCTCATCCTTGAAAATGTCCTGAAAAGACATTAAGAAAGTCTACTACAACGACGACATTTTGACAATTCAATAACAAGATAAAAATGTCTTTAATATGAATGCAAGAGAAAATGTTTTTATTTTTAATATGTGCAAAGGACTGAACATTCTTTGTTCAGATTCAGACTTAAGTTGTAAGTTGTATACTGTTGAGAATAAAAGTAGTATTATAAATTTATAAATGAGCTTATAAAATTAAATACAGAAAGGAAGTTGACAACAAGGATGAAGTGAACAAAACCACTGTCATCCTTCCATAACCGTGACAAGATCAAGATTCTCAAAGTTATCAGTTGCATCTTACCACGTGTAGCTTATGAATTTTTAAATAAATATAAATTACATAGGGTGAACGGAAAGGGGAGCTGTGATTACAAGTGGTACATGGCCAAGTACAGCCGGAAGAGCATCTTTTTGTCATCCTTTAAAGTAACTAAACTCGTTTGAGATAAATAGATCTCCACCTTTCTTTGTCACGCATTCCTAATTTCTAAATCAGTTGCATGATACAAAAGTAACACGAAATCCTGGAGACCAAACCCAGTAATTTTACTCCAGAAAATTATTTCCTAGCATAAAAAATTGGAGAATAAACAGCTTGATGTTGAACAATAAGAATGTAAGTGAAAATTTGCTGCTGCACTGTTATCTTTACGTTGGAATTTTCTTGCTACTTTTAGTAAATGAATGCTAAATGTAAATCTCCTAAATAACTGGAATGGAAGTTGCGACAAATAGTATTAAAGTCGGCTACTGTTGTTTTTGAAATTCATCGAGACAATTTGCAAGGCTCATCAACAATCCCCGTTTTTGTTGCAGGCATTCCTGGTATTTCAAAGAAAAATATGAGCATGTAATTGAAAAAAAAATACATCAACACTGTGCTACCGTAACTTCATGGTTTTGGCTTCATATTACCTGTAACAGTTTCTGACGTTTTTGTTCAAATTCTTCAGTTTCATTTGTTGTGGATAAAAACTGTTCATCACATGCAGCTATACCATCCTTTGTTTTGCTCACAATGTTTTCATTAGCTGCCAACATTTGCTTTGCTACTTCAAGATTATGGCTTCTAGAGTTCTGTTTATTAGGATTGGTTCCATCCCATGAGAGAGACTGATCTTTATTTTCAATTCCAACTTCGCATTCATGTAAAATGACGCATACTTGCGTAGTACAGACTTTGGAATGCATTTCAGAAAATGGCATGAAGAGTAATTGTGGATGATCCACGTTTAAAATAGTTCCATTGTTCTGCTTTTCCCTCTGGAACAGAAAGTACTGATTTGACAAACCAATCAATCATTTAAATTAAAGATAACATATTATATTATTATTATTAACTTACGTTCAATCCAGCTTGACTTTCAGTGACTTCACGTTGCATTTTATTGTGAAGTATCACTGTCTTCAACCAATAAATTTTCACATATTGAAAAAGTAACGTGTAGTCTAACTTTTCGGTGGTAAGAAACTTGACGTTGAAAGACGAGGTGACTTCCATGTAGTTCTGATAATAAGTAGTAAAACTTGGTGTAAAAAATCATATGTACTATCATAATCATAATAATTTATTGTATATACTCTTTGCAAGTAATTTCATTAAAGTACCGTACCCTTGCTTTTGCTTTGACATCCAAGAGCTCAAGAGCGTTCATGCTGTTTTTATACTTCAAACGAATAGTATCATACAGTTTTCTTTCTTTCGCTTGCAGAGTTTGTTCTTGAGATCCAATCTGTTCCCTTGCTTCATTCCTGAGTTTACTGTTGAATGGAGAATAGAAACGAAGGATCAGTACAACAATGAAATGAAATGAAATGAACTTGGGTGATGTTCAAAAGGTTTTTTAAAAAATGATTATCACCTTCGAATATCACTAGAAAGCCGACGGTACTGCACTGCTTCACCTTTGCGACGGTGTAAGTTTACATTTTCATGACTGTTCTCAGCTTTTTGAATTACCCGTTCTGCATTTTGCACCCTTCTGCAAATTGTCATGTGCTTAATTACATCCAGCTCAGTTGAATGCTGCTTCAAGGTTTCGATAATTGCAGTCAGTATAGAAGTATCTTCATCATTAGTTTGATCTTTGCTTGGTATTTTACCCCCACACCGATTGACAAGAGGAGTCAGTTGATCCACAAGCTTTTGATTCTGTTTCAGCGTTTCATACTTGATTTTGCGTATGACATCTGTCTAAAGAAGGAAAAAGACAAAAAACAAATTATCCTATCAAAATCACATCCACTGTAAATGTAAATGTAGTAAAATGTAGTTCAATGTTTCGTGAAGTATTATACGAATTATACCTTAGAGCAGCAGTCCGAATTTCGTCGCCAGCGCTCTTTTGTTTGTATCCAACGGTCCTTAAAACTGGAGATGCCATTGTCATCCGCTTTGAAATCCAAGCTTCTGAGCGTAGTTTCGAACGATTGTAATGTAATCTGGTTTTCCGAATTTAACCTATATACAAACGGATTGACAGATTCTCTTCAAAAAAAGTTTACTAGCCGAAAATGAACCAAACTGAACCATTCTTACTCTCGAAAATTCTTCAGAATCGTAATTTGTTCTCCTAATATCTTATTACAGGTTTCAATGGTGGTTTCTAAAACTGCATCCGCTTTATTACGTTCATTCTGCAAATTCTTCTTCTCATCACGATCCTGTTTTAGAGCTTTTTGTAGTTCATCCCCGTACAAAACACTTCCTTCAGCCTTGAGGATTTGAAATCTGCAAGTCAATTACAATTATCTAAATGAAATATCACTGTCAACCATGCTGAATTTAATATTTAATACACCTATACATACACCATTCATTCATTATTCAAAATTCAACCCTTTGAACTTACTTATCAAATTCTTCTTTCTGAATCACATTGGCTTTAGGCACCTTTAATAGCTTCTCAAGAATTGCAGCAGTTACCTGCTTTTGAAACATATGAGAAATAAACTCGGAATTGGTATTCTTACTCGGTTTAAATCCTAATGAAACCATATGACGAAAGAAAGCTTCGCTTTTTTGAGAAGCAGCTCCTCGTATCCCACTAATCCCACTCCCACCACTGCTCAGTTGGTGTCTACTACTCCCAATTGTATGTCTTTTTGGACCGGACATTATTGACGATGGTAGGAAAAAGAAACTATATTTCCTCAGAAAACTCAGAATTAAAAGTTCTGGAAAACTTTTTAAACTTTTATTCATCAAAGAGTATAATTAATCTTTGTTTATTCATAAACCCGACCAAATTCGTACAACGCACAAAAATCTAATTACAAGTCGTCAGACTTGTAAAGCGAACTGAAAATATACAATGGAGATGGCAAGCAAAATCAGTGTCGAATCGGATGGTCGACCGGTCGAGCTGAATGAATGTCGAATGAGTGTGTGACACGGACACGGATCTTCTTGTTCACTGTGTTTCGTTTCGGTATCTCTCTGCAGACTCAACAACGGCGATTCGCGCTAAATGAAATTGCGCCGAAATGCAAGAGCATATTGCAGCAAAAAGAAAGTTCATGCTCCTGCACTTTGTTCGAGTTTCTGTTTACAAACAACAACGCAAACGCTATGCAAAATGCAGATCATTTCATTAGAATAATGTGAAGAAAAAGCGTCGTTTATTCACTCAAAAAGAATTTACAGATACATAAAACATTACGTTGTACGTGGACCAGTTGTTGGTTACTCTTACATTGGACTGCACTTACAGAACACAGAAGACACCAATGCCTTAAATTAGATTAGATTTCCAGACAAGTCAGACCGCAAAACAACTATAGAATTACCATCTCTGGATTCCGAAACATTACATTAGTACACTTACGACACAAATTACATTAATTTACAGTTACAGAATTCATAATATATAGCGCTGTAGTGCTAAAGTTATTGCTAAAATTATTACACAGGACACAAAGCAAGTTATTAGTTAAAGTTAAAATAAACAATATAAAAGTACAAAACATGGACTTACCATTACCATACCACTTACAATCTTAAGATTATACAGAGTAAATTAATGACTATGCTGATAGGCTGTTACACGTAACATCGAAATTCTAAATGGACATTCAGATCTGTAGTTTTGATCAAAGACGACGACAGCTAGTTTTACAAACTGGTAGAGTACTTATGGTGAGCCGCTGCACCAAGCATTAGGTAAAGTTGGAAAGAAAGGTTAGTAGTGGTTATGGTTAGTTAGAGGAACAGAGAATAATGGTTACTTCAATCCACTTACAGACAGGTTGCAGATTGCAGAGTTGCAGTTGCAAAGTTGCAAGCAAAATGCACAAGTAAAAGTAATCATAGGAATAAAGCAAAGGAAATGAAGCTACAAAGAAAGCATTTTTACAATATTTTGCAATGTTTATCATTTTTGTTACAATAGATTACATATAAATGATACTTCAATACATTAGTTCTACTTGGGTTTTGAAGTTACAGTTTTCGTGGATTTCGCTACACCTAACGTTAACGAAATAACAAGGCATCAAGGCACCCTCCTCCTCATCGTTAGAAAACGACTTTGCCTTATTCAAACTAAAGTATTTACCCTAGCTAATGTGTGAATTTGAATTAGACCTACTGACATTTTTTTGGTATTTTTTGACATTTTTCGTTTTAGGTTTAGAGAATACGGCTAACAGAACTAAAGACGTTAAAGCATACTAGGAAATTAGAGGAGGTTCCATTCTACTTCTACCCTCTTAAAGCTGGTATATCACATATTGAAATCCACATTCCTTTCAATAATTTTTTGAATTTTCAGTGACTAACAATTCCTTCTTCAGCGCCGGTGGTTTCGAAAGCTGTTGGTGGTGGCGACTGATTGACATGCTTCTTCACAGACTTCTCAAATGCATGATGCGTGATATGAGCTACAAAAAGAAAATGAACAGCGTATTAAAGGTTCGTTTAGCTGTTCAAAAGTGAGAAAAGTGAGAATACAGATGTAGATTTGATTGCAAATTGTTAATTACGTTTGTAGAATTCAGAGAGGAAGACAGTATCGGGCATTAAAGTGTGAACACACTCAAACACCCTTGCCTTGCTTGCTTCCGCTGCATTTTTATTCCAGACGAGTAGAATGTCCTCACGATCTCGAACAGAAACCGACACGCCACATACTTCGTCGTTCGGTGACACGAATTCATTAAGTTGTTCACCGATAGCAGCCATCAGCAATTCACGCCAAACTTTGTCCTGAAAGCAAATATCGACTAAACTGTAACTCTGATTCAAAAATAAGTTGAAATTTACTGTATGTATCCACTAAATGCCAGCTTACAGTATCCTTCTTTGGACATCTCATTCTAAAAGTTCCTCCTTTGCAGTTATAAGCTTCTTCCCAAATGGGCTTTCGGTTCTCGCGCATCATGTGCAAGCTGTATGCAAAAATCGTGCATGATAAGATTACTGACCTTAAACAAGGTTACATTAGGTGTACCAAAATAGATTGTCTTTAGAAGTGCACTGTACCTGCTACGATGATGAAGTGAAGAAGGAGTCGGGATGTTGTAGTATACTCCCCAGAATCCATGCACAGTGTATACCATGTAGATGCGACGAAGATTTGCTTCGAATTGCTGAATATTCAAGCCACGTTCAGATCTAAAATAAAAAATAAATGACTGCATTAGTAACATTGAATATAAAGATATAAACGATGGAAGTTTTGCAACTACGCAGTACATGACCAGACCAATACTGTAAAGGGACAGTGTGACTTGTGACTATGGACACTGCCACATCTTTACAGAGAAACTTAGAAATTCATAAATTGCTATAGTTGCCATTGCACGCGAAAGTGGAAAGAATGGAAATACGGAAATACCTGTCAACCCAAAAGGTCCATGGGGCATTGAGCGGAACTGATTCAGTAGAGTAAATGTTGGCACGCCTGGACATGTGCATCCTAAATAGCTGTTCACAGCTGACCACTCCATTCTCCGACTTTTCTGACTTTGTAGACTCCTCATCAAACGAGTCCAACTTTTGCACATGGACCTTTTCGTCAGCTCCGACCCCGACGATGGCCCTTAACATTTTCTTTTCGTTCTTTACTTCCATCTGAAACACAAACAACAAACAACCTCTTTACCATTCATGAAAACTCATGTCACATCCTCACATCACTAATCTTACTGTATACAAGACATCTATGAACTTTTTAACCTTACCACAACTGATAAATTTGAATGTCTCAGGTCAATTTCACGTCAATAATAACCAAAACGGTCAGGTCAAATCACATTGTACACAAAAGTTACATTGTACGTTACATATTATCGATTCTTGTTAATATTGTAAGACTACAGGACGAATGACGAATCTGGGCTGCTTAGCCAGGGGGTAACATGCGATTGTGAAGTCAATGACAACAAAATAATGCATCCACGGAAACGCTATCTTAAACGATTTTTTCATTCCATTTACGCCACCACATAAAAACGTTACGGTCAAAGTCAAACTACTTGAAGTCGCAGTCATACCATTTCTAACATGTGGATGTGACCGGTTTGAATTAGTTTAAGCGAAATGAATGCCCTTGCCCTGGGTCAGTCAAGACCTCAAGACTCTAATAAAGTCAGCTTTAAAACTAATCATCATTACTGATATTAAAAGTTGCATCGAATGCAACTTGCATTAAAACTATAAAGTATATGCTAAATTACATATCAAAAAGCAATTACGATTAAGTATAATCAGAACTGAAACATCGATCCAGATCATGGCTTTTGAATGTCCTGACATTTCTATTTTCTACACTTCATGATTTTTGCATGAAAAAGATAAACGTTATTGCGAATTACGATCTGTATTATGTATGCAGTATGACAGCGTGCAAGTTAAAGACAACGACCTTTTATCTTTCTTCATGCTTTAAACGTTTAAACTCGTCAGTACAACAAACCAAAACGGGTGATTCATTCATTCATGTTCAACTGTACAAGGAAAACTATAAGAACTGAAAGAAAAAGCCACTTTCATGATAAAATGAAAAAAAACATAATTCCTCAAATCTGAGCTTGGCACTTGGAAAACTTTTGGAACTTGGAACATGTAAAAACGATGGAAAATGTAGGAAACTACGAAGTACGACGTTGGCTATACTCATCCAAACTTGACCTTTTATCAATGGCGTTTTAATCTTAAATGCCACTGGGAGTAGGAGACGACATGAAAATGTCCTCTCATACATACATGCGATTTTCACTTTCATTCAACAGGTTTTCGTAGCCCGAAATGCGAATTACGATAGGTAACAATAAAATAGGAAAAAGTTGTTTTACCTTTATTAATCTCACAGGTCAGGGGAAATGACTAGATGACCTTAAACCTCGTAACCTAAAACCAACTACCAATGAAAACGTATGAAAATTCTTCGACGACGACGACGATTGAAATTGTACACAAACACCCACTTCCACTGTCAACTTTACACTGAAGTAAGATGTAAGACCCACGTTCCGTTTGCCCTTTTGTCACAAGTCGCAATAAAACAGTTTGATTGCCATTGGCTCGCATTGGCTGCTCTTCAGGATATCCTCGCAGATGTTTACGTGCGCAGAAGGCGTAGCCGTCAGTGCTATTCTTACTACATGTTTATGTCGCCGTCCCGGTCCCGTGCACTTTGGGATGTAGATCATTCAACCTTCCGTGACCTTCTCATCAATTTATCAATCAGTAATCCACAAGTTGTGTTTTGTTTTGGGAGTTGGAACTTGGAACTGTGGAGTTTAATTTTGTACGTCGTCAGTCATTGACGTTGATTCATCCGAATCAACTTTAATTAAAACGGTTTAATGTCGCAGTTACAATAGCAAAGTGACACGCACTTGCAGACTTTGCAGTTAACGTCGACTCGGCATAGTAAACTCATAATATAAATGGTAATTTTTGTTTATCTATTTACCAGTTTAAGAAGTTCATTTATTAAGATAAATATTTAGTTGCTGCAATTGGCTAAGGGGTTAAAAATGAACAAAAGTATTAGTCCATTTAAAAGTTAAAAGGTGAGCAACAGGTGAGAGGTGAATAGGTGACCTCGACGTCCATCCAGCACGTGTTTTGTTTTGATTAATAGGTATTGCCATCCTATGATCCTATTAAACTTCACGGAATCATGACATCATGAATCATCATTTCTGTATATTAGCTTGTTTGCATCTTCATAATGTTTAATTCAAAATAACAATGGTAAATGCAAATCGGCTGTCTGTTCTATCTGTTATCAGTAAGTTATCAAATAACACTAACTTTGTTGACTGTATAAGTAGAGGTGTAGATTGTAGTATGCCAAATGTTGCTGGTCTAGGTTTTTTATTGACCATTACCGTTAACCATAATTTATTTATTATTCATTTACACTTTACATTTATTTACCAGTTAAGTTATAGCTAGCTATTCCATCATTTAATTGTTTTGGTGTTTATTTGTTTTTCAGATCGGAATGTATTAGTGGCTTTGACTGCATACCATAGAAGCGCAGTTGGCATTACGTTGTCGGATCATCGTTAATTTTGGCTCACTGACTACTTTAAAAGCTGTACACCAATACCACCCGAAAGACCCGAATTCAGATTGTCAACCTTTTGTTTCGTGTCGTGACGACTACTTTCTCGGACATCCATTATTTTCTGCAACGACGAATTAACTCTTGATTTGCGGCCGTTCACAAAAAGACTAGAGAAATAAAATATGATGATGAAGAAGTTTAGTTAAGCAAAGGTTATGGTTCAAGTTCAAAATCAAAAAAGCTGTTAATTCACGAAATAATAATCAGTAAGTATAATAAGGTGTAGTGTAGACTGAGGACCTAGACTTCATAGGCCGTAGGCTGATAAAAACATAAAAATGTATGGGAAAATGGTATTTCCGTCTCATGTTTTGATATTGAATGTCATGGTTGTACTGTTCAATGCATGTCTTGTGGACTGCGCAAATTCCAATTATCATTCCTTTGATTTTGGAGATTTCTTGGCACTCATGATTGTACTTGGAATCACTTTTGGAAGTATTTTTGCTTGTCTTGGACGTTACGCCAGAATGCAAGCTGGTCAAACGTAAAATATAATATGAGTATGAGTATGAGCTTTGATTAAGTTGATGAGAAAGGCTTTAATGTCATTTATATTCATTCCTCTTTAGCCAAGCAAAATATAATCAAATGTAAAAAATAAATAAGTTAAATGGTGTTTATCGCTGAGTGAGTGTTGATTCATGAAATAAATACAATAACGTTGAAATTACCTTCACGGTTATCTGAAGTTGTGCTCTTAACAGCAAAATAAAACATTTATTAATTAACGTATCAAACGGTACAATGATCTTAACTTAATCCATGAAATTGTCTAATTGTAGGTCAAACCGGTTCGATAAAAATTTCAATACTTCGTTCTTACAAGTTAGACCGTTAAATACTTTCCTTTCACTTTTGTTAAGTAAATGCTCACACATGTGCATCAGATGACGATGAAACATTGTGAAATGACTGTCCATGTCATGGTTCAATAGAATCCATTTCTCGATGCAACAAAGTGGAGTCTTGTCGTAACCTGCGTATAAAGCAGGATTCTCAAGTATTGCCCGAGCTGCCATTACACCTATTACCAATTAAAATCGTATCATTTGAAAGAATTACAACAAAATGCAGCATAATTTCAATTTAATTCTTAGATGATTGTTGCAAAGTGCGACAACAAGAGTTTCAGCTTTCAGACTATATTTACCTTTCGCCCCTGTGAATTCTTGAACTTGATGCGCTTTTTCTAAAGATGTAACATCGCCATTCGCTACCACCGGAATGTCAAGGGCATCGACAATAGCTCTAATGACGTCTTCGTGTACAGGCTGACTTCGTTCTTTAATTGTGCGTCCGTGAACTGTTAGAAATGATATCCCCGTTGCTTCCAATTGTCGACACAGATCAACGGTGCGCCTAGATAGCCCACCAATCATTATTATTAAACACGTCGTGATATATTTTGGAATTTGAATTATCCACAGTTCCTTGAACCATTCCGCATTTCATTTAAGACATACTGAAGGTCAGAGAGAATTCGAATTTTGACAGAGATACTAAAGGATGGATCCGATATACGATTTCGAGTTTGCCGTAGGATATCGGCAATGAATTCCGGTTTTCGAAGTAAACAAGCCCCGATTCCTTCTTGTATCGCCCAACGTTGAGGACAGCCGCAATTCAAGTCTACACCTTTGCAATGCCTTTTGAACGAATAAAAGATTGTTATTTAATTATTACAAAAGCAATGGAGTAAAGTTCGGATTGGAAATAGGAATCACTGAACCTGTAAACGTGCTCAGACGCTCCAGCAAACTCCGCAGCATTGTTTGCGGCAAACTGTACAATGAGGGGATTATCATCTAAAATCGTAATAAAAACAAGGGATTATAAAGTGGCCAGTACAGTAGTATCGTGCACACATCAATAATCAATATCCTTGTCTTCTTGTAAGCATTATTACGTTATACCTGAGTTTGTTATGAACTCGATATCACGACATTTTTCAGATTTCACGAATGAATCCGACATTATCATTGGGGTAAACGCTATATCACAATCGTAATCACGAACTAGTAGACGAAAAGGAAGTCTGAAAGAGTTCAGAAATTATAGGACCGGTCATAATAAACAATAACCGTTTAATAGAAAAACAATCACGAACCATGAATGCATAAAGATTTAACAATTATACCTTGAATAACGAACCATCGGAGCGCATATTTTCACCAGCTGTTTGCTCTCAAACAAGTCCATAATGCGTGAATTCTACAGTTTAAAGGTACCAAGAGAAAGTAATGCTTTCCACGCGGAGAAAGCATACGGGTAATCAATAATCAAAGATCGTACTAATTGAACAATGATTCGAAGCATGTGATTTATAAAACGTTTTCACACTGTTTCAATTTTGTGAAACATTGACGGAGTGAAAGTTTTTTCCACGTGCTGCCTCCGCAGAATCCGCACGTTCAAAGGAAGGAATGCTTTTGGTTTGCTTGCCGCGGCGCGAGTGCAAGTGTAGTGCATTACAGTTACAGTTACAGGAACACTTTTGATTTTGCATTATTTACAAAAGCAAAACCCCCGGCGGCACGGGGTACGGCACACCGGCACGGCACGTATTATTGTTATGTTAACCAACTAGAACTTAAACTAATAACTATTTAACGACATGAAGCCGAACCCTATAAAATTAAGTTTAAGCAATCATTATTGACAGCTTTGACTTTATATTTATTCACAACATCATAATCATAACATATGGGTGGCAATAGCAATGACAAATACAAAATGGTAAATGCTAATAAATATATCGCTTCACGCACTCGTCGACATTCGACATAAACTACATTATATTACTTTATACTACAAAATAAGATAGCAGAAATCAGATACTATTCTAAAGAAAATCAAGACGTTGCCACTTGTAGAAGTTGATGAATCGACATTGGAATCCAAAAATTGCCTTCTTTGTGTACGTATACGACGTTAGCATCAATGTACAACATCACATTTCCACAACGATACACTTGTTTTCCATCATGAAATCGATTTGCTAGTGGTAAAAACATGAGTCCTATTTCTTCACACTTCATTTGTACCAAGTCCCGGAAACCTTGAGGCACTTGGGACGTCATTCGGATTGCATCCGCCATCATAGCAGATGTAACAATTGGAGTGGGAATGGGAACGTGTTGCATAGGTACAGTTTCAATAGAAGGATGACGCAAGAAGTGTTGGAGATTTAGCATTTCTCCAGGAGATTTTAGGGAAGCGCTGATGATTTCAAGGGCCTTTTGTAAGTTTCCTTGAATAGTAGCGTTTTGAAGTAACTGTTCAGGAACAAGGCTTCGCCACCATGTATACCAGCGGTAGACTTCTTCATAGGCAGGTCTGTGATTGAGCCATGCAACAATGCCCTGTAGCCATTTCGGAAAGAAGCTTTCGTCCAGTAAAGTTATCAACGAAGTCATTGGGAGCATATCCTTCCAATTCATCACCCAGTTCCATTGATCTATTGACTGATTATGTGGGTTGATGACTAATTCATCAAGGGCCTGCTTCAATTTCGGTACTATGTTTTTCAAAAGGAATGTGTCCATTGACCCTTTGCTGAATACGGTGACCCAGGGTGTCAGTATCTCCTTTCCAGATATATCGCTTGGATGCCACTTCACAAGGGCATTTCCAAGCTTGCTTCGAATAGTGGGATACACAATCTCAAGATTCGAACCCAATATGGGAAGCCACGGGTGAATCCACGAATGAATCGGTATTTCATCCAAAAGCGGGTTCCATAATTCTACTCCCTCTTGGATTTTTGGTAATATCAATTGTTCTAAAATATTGTTCATCGTCCAAACAGGAACCAACTTTCTCCAGATTTCTATAAACGACAGCATTGATTCTGCGTTCTTCACATTCCAGCTCAAATTCGCCTGTCTCACTTTCGGCATCCAGCATTCCCACATAATCATTTCAAACTGATCTTGTTGACCTGTGAGAAGATCTCTCAACCCCTCCACTAATGGCAAAGCCGCAGTCGGATTGGACAGTGGATTCCAATTTTGAAGTTCTTGTTGTACTAATGGGATTGCAATTGCAGGAACGAGAGCATGCAACTGATATAATTTCCATCCATCTGGATAGTTCGTCTTCAAAGTACCAAGAGCTACAAATGCTTGATTCAACGTTAAAAATTTGTCTTCCGTCAATCTGGTTACTTCTTCAACGAGGGTTTCTAATGTGGATTCCATAATTTGATCTTGCTTCAACTTTGCCATTAATTCCTTCTCCTCTTCGCGACCTGCTACTCTGCGGTCAGTGGCGTATCGCAACTTGCGATCGTTCTTCAAAATGTCTTGTTCATATGAGTCTTTTAGAAGATCAATGTTATGAATCAACTCGGTTAAATCAAAGACAGGTGCTTTCGGAGTCAGAAGTCTCGGAGCTTCTTCTTTAAGTCCAGCTCGCTCAAGTTCCCATTCATCAGATGGCTTCTGTTTACCAGATATTGCATGGTATCCACTGAGCACTCTCTGTTCAGGTCCTGTCATGTCTACGACTTTCACTTTCGCTAGTGCTCCAGCATCCGGACGTAAAACTCTTAATTGTTTGGAATTTAAGACATCATCCGCTGTCATATACTGATACTCAACTTTCTTCTTCGCAGGTCCTTGTCCTTTCAACCACTTTTGCTCTTTTGGTTCTGCGACCTTTTGTACTTTCTTTCCTTCCGGAATGACCTCAGACGGCTGTGTTTTGGCTTCCTTTCCATACGCACCAATGGCGCCCCGTCCTCTTCGAACGCTAGCCTCAATCGGAGCAGAGATTCCTTGAAGATCTTTTCCTAAACCTTTCCCTGGTTGGAAACCCATCTTGAGAGCCATACTAGCACCCTTACCATACATTTCTATGCCCTTTCCAGAACCAATGTTGAAACCCACAGTTCTCCTCATTCCTGCCATGTCATCCAAACTGAACGACGGCTGTTTGATAGACTTTCCAAAAGCTTTGACGATTTCCACTTCTTCGTCACTTGACGTATCAGTTACAGGGATATCATCTTCTTGCTGTTCTTCTTCTTTATCCTCCTCTGGTTTATCATTTTTGGTTCCTCCCTGAATACCAGCAGATACAAAGGCTACGTATTTATTCCCACTACCAGAGCCACTTGAACCACCTCGATTCCATTTGGGTTTATTCTTATTATTGCTAACTCCTTCTTCGTCACTGTCATCCGCCCAGACACCTGTTCAAACGTAGTAATATTTATATTAGCTCATCACATCACTTTCTGATAAAGGAAGATTTTTGAGAATATTAACATATATATTAACGTTATCGTCCTTTGTTCAAAATAACGTCTTTTTGTGACAATGAAAATGAAATTAAAAGTTACCGTAAATCTGCTGATTTTTGCTAAAGTTCCGTCGAAATCGGTTCGGGTTAAATTCAGATGCAAGGTCGTAATCAGTAACTTCGAATCTTTCTCTTTCATCTTCGTCCGACATGACTGCTATCTTTTACACAATAACGATAAACAGAACGACTGGGAAAATATTAACGACAAACTAGATATACGTCAGATTCGATCCAGTGTCCTCCTGCCTCCGATAAGAAGTAACTATAAGTAACGAAGTATAAGATTAAGATAAGATTTTAAGAAAAGCAAACAGACAGGACGAGGACGACGTTGACGACGTACGGCGACGACACAACGTAATGTACATACAATCCCAAATTGAGTCTAGCGGCACCAAAGCCAAGCCAGGTTATACGCAAAAACACTCACTCGAACTCGTTCGTCTAATTCTTCCTCGCATTCGCTAAAGGTAAAGGGACGACCAGAGAGCCCTTTTATTTCGGATGAATCTATGAACTTGACTTTATTTAGAAAACTTGATTTTAGATATGAATTTCTTTACGCGGAAGGAATTAGTACGTTTGGTGACAAGTGTAAGGTTATAATAAAAGTTCTTGGGAAATAAAAACTTGATCTTTATTCATATTTATTTACCTTTGTACATATCAGCAAAGAATGCGTTTAATGACGTAAAAATAAAGAGAATGGAATATTACCAAAATCAGTTTTATTTTATGAAATAACAGAATCTCCAGGAGCAAATTCGACAGATTTTGATGGATCCGTAGGGAACATTTGTTGACATTTGGTCATGACGCGTTTCAAGCCTTGAATGTATTTCCGTTGTGTTTCATCGTTCATGACGTGAGCGACATTTCTGGAGAAGATTTTTTCACGACCAGTACGAGCATGGATACCGACCATAGTGACACCGATAGGCCAGGGAGCATTTCCAATAGCCATTTCAAGGTACCTGGAAATTAACGTTCACATAAATTGGAAACGTCCATCAATATGACATACGTATATTCAAAACTCAACTGAATCATTAAATCAAACTTTAATCATTTCGTGAAATATTTGACATACGCATCATTGGCTTTGATGTACTCCTTATCCAGCATGAACATGACGATCTCAGACAGAGCTTCAAGAATATCGTCTGTGAGAGTGTTCGTCTTCAATTTTCTGAGTAAAGGTCTCACGTACTCCTAAATTAAAACAATCCCACATTGAGTCTACAGAAACCACAAGATAAAGTTGATTACGAACGCGATCAAGACGAGATGATAAACTTACAACAGTCTGAGTGTAAGTTGCGGAAGATAGCTTTCCTTTAGTGCTTAGTTTCACTTCTTCACTACGGGCATTTAGGTGTTGTCCCCAGGTTTTGAGAAGGAACTTAATCCATTGTAACGTCATTTTAGCATGGACCTCCAAATTCTTGGTAGCAAAGTCTTCCTTTGATTTCTCTACTATAGTTTCATAGGTGAAATCATCCTCCTGAACATGGACGTCTCCAAGCTTTTTCCTCGTTGATGAATCGTCTGTTTCGGATTTGGACGTTTTCAAAATCTCTTCAAGATATGCTTGATCCACTTGCTCCAAAGCAGCTTGTAAATCGTTCCGTAAACCGCGATTGACTTCCGGTTCCAAAATTTCTAATTTGCGTAATCTTTTAAAAGCTTCCATTTCTGTCTCCCCAAAAACAAGAAATGGTTCTCCTCGTTCTCGAAGACGACGTATTACTTCTCGCCTTGAAAGTTTTGGAAGATCATCCACGTTTCCAGTGTACGAACCATCCGCGTCCATACCATACGATGACAGCTAAAGCAAAAACAATTAAATATTACCGTTCATAGATAATTCAACAAACCCTTCTCAGTATATGAGTACATTTCTTTAAAAACCATCCATAATATATAGTACAAACCTTGTTATCTTTGCTGTCACCAAAACTTGGTAATCTATGCGGTGCGTGTTTTTTTAAATACTCTTCTTCATTCTTTAAAATTAAGTCACCACGTTTGAAAAACTTTTTACCTTCAGCTACAACTTTTGCATCTTCTAACTGCTTTCTCTTACGTGCGATTTCTGCCTTAATCGCCTCCATGTTTTGGAATAATAACTTACAAATCTTACAAGATCTTTTTGATTAAGTATTACTAAATCAGCAAAAAACAAATATATTGACTTTTACGACGTTTACAGCTTTTACGTTTACAATTTTTACGATTCTTCTAATGATCTGCAATCTGAATGGTGCTCGTTTGGAAATGAACATGTGCGCTGAATTTCGTTATTCGCTGGCTCTCACACATTTGAGGGAATTTGAACCTTTCACCCGGGATTTCATTCATTGTTTTGGTCTTTTACATTACAACCTTTACATCATCAAGTGCAGGCAGTGCAGAACGAGCGGAACAGCAACACGTTACGTGGAATTATATAGTTCATTATTAATTTATTAATATTAGTGGAATGTGGAATTAGTGGTTTAAATTAATCTTCGTTTCATCATGAATCGGATGTCATTAGACGAAACAAAACTTGAACCACCGGAAGACTTTTCTTTTCCATTTGAACCGTACTCCATCCAGAAAGATTTTATGACAGCACTTTTCACGGCATTGGAAAATAGAAGATTGGGAATTTTTGAGAGTCCTACAGGAACGGCAAGTCAACTTGCATTAATTTCAGATAAAAATAAAATAGCCCGTCATCAGTCATCAATCAGTCATACACCGAGATTCCAAACGACACAGCAAATGCACACCTATGCTTATATAATAAAGTTGTTATTGATTTACTAAATCGCTATATTATTCATAATGGCGTGAAAAATAATGATGAAATTGAATTTAAATTGAAATCAACAGGGAAAGTCGCTTAGCTTGCTGTGTGGAGCTCTCACCTGGCTTCAACAAGCGGAAAGTCACCATTTGAATGAACTGAATACTTTTGTGAAATCTGTTGATTTGTCTCAGGAAGGTACATTATATAAGTGCATCGTGCATGCATTAACGTACCGTGTCAAGACATCAATCGGTACATGTACACAGTTTATTTAATTTGTAGAAGCTGAAGCCAACAATTGCGACAACTGGATATCTGCTCAATACGAGTTGCGAAAGAAGAAAGATTTCCTTGCTAAACTGACTCGAGAAATTGCGTTTATTGATGCTACTATTGAAAAGCGCAAAAAGTATTTACAAAAGCGAAAGACTGTAGGAGTACGCAAACCGATGACTTATAGTATAAAAGATAAAAAAGCTCAGCAAGAGAGTCGAGTAAAAGAAGATGCCGTTTCGGAGAATGGGGATGCGAATGCGAGTGAAAAAGAAAGTGATGCTGTTATTGAGCTTATGTTGAATGATGATTATGCGCCCGAGTACTTTTCAGATTCGGATATTTCTGATGAAGAACAGGAAAATGAACCAGAATTTTTCCCTTTAAAGGTAGTTATTTGTTATTACAAAATTTTAATTCATTATTTAAAAGGTATGTAAAATGTAATGTAACACGGGCGTGTGTCTTTTTCATTCTGTAGGTTATATTTGCATCCAGAACTCATTCGCAGATAAGTCAATTCGCGAACGAGCTGAAGCGGACATCCTTTGCATCATCAGTAACGGCAGTTTCGCTAGGTTCACGGCAAAACCTGTGCGTCAATCCAGATGTAGTGAAGCTAAAGAATCTGTCGTTGATGAACGAGAAGTAATACAATCATTATGATTTATTAAAATTGAGTGTATTCGGATTTATAAAATGTCTGCAATTCATTAATTACTTGTAGATGCCTAGAACTTCAGAAGAAACGAACGAAGGGGACAAAGACATCAAAAACAAAGAAGATCAAAACTTGTAATGGGTGCACATTCTTTAATCAAGCGGCTATAGAAAATTTGAAGGAGACAGTGAGACAAGAAACTTAAAGCTGGAAAAGCGTGGTTTGTTACATTATGAATTATGATTAATACGATTAATTTTTTCGTAGATATTGTCTACACCAATGGATATTGAGGATTTGGTGAGCGTCGCAAAGGAGTGCAATGCGTGTCCATATTACGCATCCAGAAAAGCAGCCAAGGAAGCTCAATTAATTTTACTCCCATACAACGGTGTGTTACACAAGGGAACTCGGGAAGGAATTGGATTGCGATTAAATAATTCTGTGCTCTTATTGGATGAAGCACATAATTTGATTGAGTCCATTTCGAACATGCATTGTACCTCACTCAACAAAGCACAAACTGAAGACTGTGCAAATGGTTTAAAAGTATACTTAAATCGTTACAAGTCCAGGTTTAGTCCACAAAATTTGCTGCAATTGAAGAGGATTGAATTTGTGATGAAGTCCATTCGTCAGCATTTAAGTAAAATTCCCTTTATTATGTTGATAAACGGAATTTGGCTGGTTGTATATCAAGTGCTCATTATATTTTGCATTTTTACAGATAAGTCACAGGGAACAAATACTATTCAAAAGGTGTTTACAATTCAGGAGTTCAAGAGTGAAATCGGCATCACTAATATCGATTTGTATGAACTTCAACGGTTTATAAAGAAATCTAAGTTAATTTTCAAGGTACATAATTACTAGTATTCTCATTTTTCACATTTTAAGTTCTGAAATTACTGTGTTACTGAAGTTGTCATTTATAATCGCCATTTCTTTCAGTTGAAAGGATACCTCCATCTTTATCAAAAAACTCTGGAAACTCCTGTGGAATCTGATCAGAAGTCAGCCGACAAGACGAAAGGCAAGGTGAAATCTCAGTCTAAATTAATGGTTCCTGCAAGTGGCCAAGCAATTCTAAACTTTTCCGAATTCTTAAAATGCCTCCTGACGCCTGATCAACAAGCCCGAATCATTCAAGATAATGAATCATTGAAGTTCCTATTATTAAACACATCTGATCACTTTGCAGATTTAATTTCTTCCACAAGGTAACATAAAGTTTTTTTCAATGTTTAATTTTTACTTTATAGTTTATACTCACAACTTTGATAACTTGATGACAACACTTTCTAACTAACCTTTCCCCCTATAGAAGTATTATATTAGCAGGCGGCACAATGAAGCCGTACGTAGAAGTAGAAGAACAGCTTTTTCAGTCGGCTCGTGATCGTATTTGCCATTTTTCTTGTGATCACGTTATTCCCGATGAAAATTTAATGTGTCTGGCACTAACAAAAGGACCTTCTGGCGCACCCTTGGACTTCACTTTTAAACAGCGAAATTCTCCAGAATTGGTATACCTATATTGTACATTGAAACGATAATGAGTTGAATTATAAAACGTTTGTTAGTTACAGTCCTTACAGTCTTGTTGTTTCATTTTTCATAGATGAAAGAACTGAGTCGTGCGGTCATCAATATCACCCGCATAGTTCCGGGAGGTGTTGTATGTTTTTTACCCTCGTATGATTATGAAAATGCATTTTTCTCCTATTTGAAACGAACTGGTGAACTTGAAGCGTTGGAACAAAAGAAACGGGTAAGCATCATTATCTGTAGTGACACGCGGGACGTTGTTACTAACTGTAGATTCAACTTGAGAACCTAATTTTAAAGTGTTTGTGTTTTAATGCCTGCTTAATTGAACAGCTATTCCGAGAATCTAAAGAAGCGAGCAGTGATAGCACTCTAGCAGAGTATTCTCGCCAGATACGCAACAATGTCAATGGCGCAGTTTTGTTTGCGGTCGTCGGAGGCAAATTAAGTGAAGGGATAAATTTCAGTGATGCTTTAGGACGCTGTGTTATTGTTGTTGGGCTCCCCTTTCCAAATGTGACAAGTGTAGAAATAAAAGAAAAAGTAAAGTTCATCTCGGATCGATTTGTAAGTTTTTGTACTTTAAACCAACGATTCCAACTTCCAATCTGTTGCCAGGTATTAATTGACTTATATGGAACACTTCACAGGGGAAGGAGCATGGACAAGCTTTGCTCTCCAATATGTGTTCTAAAGCTGTCAATCAATCAATAGGAAGAGCAATCCGTCATTCGGGAGATTTTGCCACTATCATTTTAATGGATCAACGATACGCCAGGCCGCAACAGGAAACACTGCTCCCGAACTGGATTCGAAAACGCTTTCAAGTTTGCGAAAAATTCGGTCCTGTAATTGGAAATGTTGCTAATTTTTTTAGAAACAAAAAATAATTTATACTTTTCAAAGTTTAAAGAGCCTAGCCTACATAAATTCGCCATGTGCCATTCGCAATGATAGATTTGTATTGCTTTCGTCAGTTCGTATCGATGCTAAAGTGTTAAAACAATGTGATGATAATTCTTAATTATTATAAATGGTAATAATATACATACTCTGAAGCGGATTTTGAAATGGATTATACATTTTAATACACCAATAAAAAATTCATGTACAAAGGCTTTTACTAAAGAGTAAACTAATGGCAGAAATTACGTATCTGCATCTACACAAGCATTTAATTCATCGTCTAATGCTTCCACTTCTGGTTTGGGTTCGACAATAGGATCTTGATTAAGTGACGAGTCACTGTCGCTAACGCTATCGCTCCCATCGGCTGAAGGCAAGCATACGTCTTCCGCTTTCGCATCATCATAATCATCTGTTGACTCTATATTTTGAGACTTCAGTTCTATCTTTGTGTCTGAGGAGGATTCCATTTCTTTATCATCATACGCATACTTTGTTTCCATTTTGCTATCATCCGTTTCATTTTCCACATTGTCCTTGTCCTCTTTGTCCTTCTCTTCGGGGGCCCGACGAATAACAGTTTCAGTGATAACCATTGGATCGCCAAGACGCATGTAAATTAATCCAGGTCTAGGGTGAAAGTAGGACAAGTGGCCTTCGAAATAGTCATCTGGACAGTGCATTACGAACGAAAAATGCTCCAAGTTTGCCGTCAATGTTTGGACACCAGATGCTGCAAATTAGAATGGGAGTGTTGCAAGTTGCAATAGTAATAGCAGTGACAAGGGTAATTTATGTACAAAAACTTAAGAATGTCAAAGAGAAAACAGGAAAACTTACGTTTTGAATAGTTCTGTGGTACAAATGGGTAAGCTGGCCGACCCTCCTTAGGAGTTAACCAAGCTGCAGCAGCTACCGCTTCAAACTTTTCCGAACGCATAAGATTTACAATCTGACAAAAGTACACTAGGCCTTCTCCAGAACGAACGCTAACGATATCACCTTTCTGAAAATATTTGCCATCATAAAAAAGTGATTCACAAGTTAAAGGGGCGGCTGATTCCATGATTCCTCGAATGGGCTGAAACGAAATAGAAAATTGATTTGAATTTCAATTCAACTTCCATGAAAGTGAGTTAGAAATCTGTACCTTTAAACCAGCAGCACGTTTGTAAATACTACGTCGACCACGGCCTTTCGGTATAAAAGGTTTGTTCAATTGCATTCTACGAATTCTCCTTTCTGTTCTTTCTTCGTTCGACAATTTTAGTCTTTTCGACGTTTCAGGAGAATCTGAAGTTCCATCAGCTTCATCATCGGTACTATCCCCATCCAGTAATGAATCATTTTCATCATCAGCATCACTCTCATCCGTGAAGAGTTCTCTGGGATTCTTGCGGTCATCTCGACTATCCCTTTCTTCGCGATCGGACGAATGCGACCTGGAAGACGTACTTGGACTCGGAACTGGAGGATTCAACAAATTACGATTACGAAGAAGTATACGTCTTGGCATCGTCGGTGGCTTTGATCGAGTTGGAGGTGGCCGTGGATCAAGTCTGGTAATAGTAGCGGGTCTAGTGCGAACACGAAGTCGTCTATACATTCCATCATCCACATTTTCATTTGTTTCTGCAGTGGACTCATTTTCTTCTTGTTCATTCTGATTATCCTCTGTGTTTGCCTGGTTGTCATCTTCGATATCCTCATCTTCATTAGCATCTTCTCCTTCCTCCAATTCATTATCCGCCGCCCCTTCCACTAATTCATTATCCTCTTCTTCCTCCAATTCATTTTTCCCCACTTCCTCTTCTTCACCCTCCACTTCTTCATAAGCTTCTTCACCCTCCACTTCTTCATAAGCTTCTTCACCCTCCACTTCTTCATAACCTTCTTCACCCTCCACCTCTTCATAATCTTCGCCTTCGCCTTCCACTTTTTCATAATCTTCGTCCTCCTCCTCTTCCTCGTCCACCTCCATTTCATCAATTTTATCCAAAGGTGGTGGCGAATGCAACTCTGTATCGTCTTCACATTCATAATGCCCATCGTCTTCATCGTCATCACCTTGTTCGGCGTCGTCATTCACCTCTTGAACGGACGAACTCGGATCAACAGCTTGTGAGTCAGTTCGTTTCGTAGATAACAATGCAGGACTCACCCCGAATTGTTCCATCTCCTCTTTTGTCAAAGGGACAAGATCAACTTGGGCTTTCAGTAATGGTGGTCGTCTTTGGCGATCTGCTGTCGAAGTTGAAGGCTCGTCTACATTATGATCTTCTCGTTTATCCTCAGGATCATCATGACCAGCATGATCAGGGTCTCCAGAACCAGAACCAGACGCCGACTCCATTTTTCAACTTTTAGGTATTAAGTATTAGGTACAATAGTTTTAACGATGATCTCCAGAATCGGTAAACGTAAACACTACTTTATATAATATAATAATTTACCGATTGTAGATGTACACTTGTACACTACCCGTCGGATTGAAGATTGAACAATTGAACCTTTTCGACTCTGGCTCGACTGACAATAATAATAGAAAAACAAAACCCAAATGAAAGGCGCTCTTACAACACACGTGAAACCAAGCGCCGATACCGCTCGTGCTTGTATGAGCTATTCGGGATCCAACTTCCTTCCTCTCTTCTCTCCTACACGAAACATGTGTTTTTTAGGATACACGTACAGTCACCAAAGTCACCATCGATCCGGTCATTAAATCCATAGTTTATAAATATTAGTTAATAGTTAATATAGTGTGCCAATAACTGTTTGACTTTCTCCGCTTCGTTTAAGTAAGTGTGATTATTTATTTGCCATAAGACAAGACTAAGACCTTTAGCATTTAGCAAGACTTGATATTAGCACTTTTAATTGTCAGCAATAATACTATTTATCAACGGAATTAATAAACCTATAAAGAACTTCTTTACATTTCAATTTCTTTTTTTTTGTTGTGTCAGGAATGTGAACTATTAGATTTATTTGTCATTCAATGATTTAATATTGAAAAATTCCGAATTTCAGACATGAGCCTTCGATACCCGGGGATTCGACCATTGTTCATCTCTCGAACAGTGCTTGTTCAAAATGGAAATGTGGATGAGGCAATGCGGCTCTTGAACCGAATCATGGGACGAGAAGGTCTTTTGGATCAATACCGAAGAACTCGATACTTTGAAAAGCCATGTCAAGTTCGACGAAGACTTAACTATGAAAAGTGCAAAGCCCTTTATGCCGAAGACATGTCCCGGAAAGTCAATTTCCTAATGCGGAAGAACCGTGTCGATCCGTATCCGGGATGCTAATCTGTTCCAACATTGTTAAATCTTTTACTAGTATAAAACTGTAGACTTTAATCCGTTTTCCACATGTTGGTAGTCTTTTAAGAGATATGAATGCAAAAATGTAAGTATGGTCGAAGCAGATGTGAAATTAAAGTGAGAAAATGAGAATTAGAAATTCCAAACCAGTGGCATATTGATTTTATTTTATCTTGATTTTGTTTTACGAACCAGTTTTCAAGCAGACACCGTTTTTTCTTAAAACTGGACGAAATAACCGTAAACCGAAAGATTAATAATAGTAACAAGACAAGCACAACTTCGTAACGACGGAAGATTGAGCTGCACTGTACATTGTTCAACATTGTCTGTGCATTATTTATATGATAATATATGATGATCGCAAAAGTTTTAGTCATGAATGAGTTTACAGGTCCTTGATATTTTTGTAGTTTTTAGTTCCACTACAACATGATTAAACGTGTTGAGACATTATAAGCTACCCATGATTGCGGCTTAGGGCCCACAACTTAACAAATTAATAATAATTATAATAATAATAAATTAAGTAGCCAACAATAAATAGTTCATAAATATACATTAAGTATTATAATTTGTATACTACTCCACTACTCGCTATTTCATTATTCGCTATTAATACGCCTTTTTTTCACGAAATTGTTACAAACCGACGACGGCACGGAAAAAATTGCATCAGCAAGTCAGAGGTTAAAATGTTTAAAATCGTTTGGTTATGAATTACCACTTTCTTTAAACGTCATTACTGATTACTGTCATTGATACCGTCATTACTGAATACGATTACAATTACGATTGCACATTGTTACAGTCATTCTCATCATTAGTCATTTGGCATTCTGTTTTATACCTGTGTAGAGGTTCATTTCACTGAGCAATTTCTTGTTACAATAATCTATAAGTTACATGTACGTTACATTAAAATCCCTAATGTTAAGTTACGTATCATTTATAGGCATCTCTCTCATCAAGTCATCAAGCTACGCAAATAATACAGTGTACTGTCAAGTTTACCCAGTCAACTGGATTTTGTAAATTGTAATACTTTTAAGTAAACTCTGTCTGTTCCGGAGAACGTTAAGCGGAGTTAAAACAATGCAGACAATTACGGTACTTATATGTAAAATGCAATTGAAAACAACATAATGATGTTTCAAAAATTAACTAAAAATGGTACAGGGAAAGAGCTTTTAAATAATTCCTCGTACTGGCAATGGATGCAGTAATGCATCATGCATGTCTTTGATTCATTGGGTTTGCATTACGAAGAAAAATCAAATTAAAAAGAGTAAAATACAAAAGTTATAGTCCAGGATATACCGGAGTGGAGATGTAATACTAGAGTAAAAGTTTCGGGTACATGTTACGTTACGTATAATCTTGGTTTCACTTAAAGCTAAGGTTATCAACTATTATTGCACATTTTCGCGTCCATATTATTGGTAATCAATTATTGTAATACATTATTGGCCGAAGATTTGGCTCAAGGTTTTTAGGGCGATTCAAATTCGAAGACAATATGAATCGTAATACTAATTTCACAAGTTTGAGCTTATTAAACAGGAACCCAGAGAGTCTTACATTGTTCCTTTTCCACTGCCGTCTTGACTTGAGTGGCCAAGTACGAAGTGTTGGTGCCACCCAACACACATGCTGTAATCAACGAACATTTATTTGAAACATTGAACATTAGATTCCCTTATTTCAATCTAGAAACGAGTTTTCCACAATATAAAGCAATCACAAGAAACTTACCCGTAATTAAATGCTTGTATTCGCTTTCCACCTTCAGCGAATGCTCGTATAACTCCTTAGCTGCCTTTGCTGTCATTTTATCATTTCGCAAATCCTTAATTTCACGAATTTGCTTTGCGCTCTTGAATTTTATTAGTAGCACAATTGGATACATCTGTGCTCGTTGAAGTCGTTCCACGCCCGCAGTACTCACATCCATGATGCAATACAACTTCTACAATTAGGATGTAATTTAAAATATTTGATTCAAGAAAAAACGAAAATTTTTTAAATCCTGTTATTTATACCTTTGAACTCAATTTCTTGATTGCAGCCATTGTGACACATTCATAATGTGAACCCCTTCTTTTGTAATCCACGAATATGTTTTCAGCTAGACCCTTTTCAAGCATAGGACCAGAGCAGTGCATTGTTTCAACTGCAACTCGTCCAAACTGATAAGGGAAATCCTGCACCAGGCGCTCAGTTACAAGGTCACTCAGAGCTCCCAAAATCAACACAGGACGAAGGAAACACATGTCTGAAATGTTTCACATTATAATACTGATTAGCACTACTATTTGTAACAGGTGACAAAAAGTTAGAAAACTTTAAAGCTTTAAAGCTGAGTAGTCTAACCCAATTTGCCATTTCGATATGATTTCAAAACTTCCGTGAAGCAAGAGTAGACAACACAAATAACAGTTAGTAAGTAAACGCAAATAGTTTGAGAAGTTCAGACTATGAAAGATCACAGGAAAGCAAGATTTCACATAAGCTTAATAGTTGTATGAAGTTAATCCGTTCAACCACGAAAAGTTATTTAAACAAGCGGTTATACTAAAAACGCAGACTTACAATCAAGTCGTTCAACTCGTTGATACGAGTTTAGGACCTGCATTGCAGAGTCATCCTTCAGTTGAACCCCTCCATGTTGGGCTGAAAGGTCACCGTACGAGTTAATAGAAAAATCTGAGTAAGATGCAAGTTCTCGGGAAGAACTTCTGTGATGGGACTTTCGTCTGAAGAAGCTTCGTCTAGTGACAGTAGAAGTTCGTCTATCACCATCCAGATCTCCGAGACTTCGCTTAAACATTAAATCCTCCTCAACCCTGTACATAAACAATATGAATATTAGAATTAGACAATTATAATATTAATAATTATAAACATTCGGAAAAGCATAAAATAGGACTGTTTTCACTTAAAAAACAGTTCACGAACTTGAATTTAGAAGGTATTATTCCCCAAACTCCTCTATGCCCCTCGGAATCAACCTTCCAAGCCCTCCAGCGTCCTGGCTTTCCATTATACATCGTATTGTCAACATACAAGATGTCATCTTTTTGGAAACTGAGTTGCTGTGGGTCAGAGGATCCGCTCTGGTGATGATCATTTGACAATGATGGATTGTCAAATAATGAACGAATGTAAAATCCATCACCTGGTTGATCTTTGACTTCATTGTATTCTGTAAAACGAGTTTTACGATTAACGTTAAGAACCGGGCGTATTCCTCAACTGATATAAAATTACAATTACACTATATCTTACTTTGGATGTTGTATTGGACTAGTATCCCCACTTTATCCAGAGGTTTCGCTAATTCAAACGCCGCTTCTTCAGCAGTTGCCTGCCTCAAGTCAGTACCATTGTATTCAAGAATTTGATCTCCAGTTCTATAATAACAAATCAAGTTATACACCTTAGCAAACGGGTACAGAAAAAATGAGCTTGAACTTTCACCAACCTTAAACCAGCATGATCAGCAATTGAATCAGGTAGTACACTATGAATGAAAATCCCAACAACGTTGCCTCCGACCAGGCAAATGCCAAGATTTGAAGAATTTTTCATTAGTTGCAGTGTTAAGAATCGCGTCTTCTCTTGTAGCAACATTTTTCCATTGTCCGTGATGTCATGTACCCCAGCACCACCTGCAGCACCACTACGAGCAGAACGGAGGGTTGACTGTTCAGATGAGGGGTTATCTCCAGCACCAGAGACCTTAGCAAATGCTGTTTGAAGCTGTTGCTGTTGGTGTTGTGATTGTCCAGGTCCAAATCCGTCATCTTGATTCTTTTGATGGTTTTTGCTAAAACTACTGTGTGTGCTTGACGGCTGACCACGTTCACCACTTCCTCCACGATCACTTTTCCTTCCAGAGGAATTGTTAGGGTTTGATTTGGTAGAGAAGCTATTTTGTTTGCTACCACTACTGTTATGTGATTTATTCTGCAGACTTGAATTGTTCTTCGTATTTCTGACCAGAGTGGATTGTGGGGAATTGCAAGGAGTTGGTGAACCAGACCTCGACCCCGAACGGGACTCATTTTCTGACATTGACGAATTGTTTTCATTGTGACCAGCTGAAGACGATGATTCGTCGTCTGACTCCCCGGAGCTTGAGCCAGCATCGTCTACAATTGATTTAAGAACTTTCGTACACGAGTGGGATAATTAAAAAATAAGAAGCGTAAACCATGTGTACTTACAGACTTCCTCTCTAAATTTTTCAGGTGAATATTGAACTAGCATTGTAATTGAATCTCCACACTGTCTAAGGACATTAGCTGCTAAATTATAAGTAGCTGTCCGCATGTTTATCCCACATACTTCTAAAAGCTGATCACCAATCTGTAGAATTATTGAAATAGGAAGATTGGAACATAAAGTCAATGAAATAAATAATATGCAAAAAATAAGATTGAAAACTAAATGCTACATGTGGTAATCACCTGCAAACCGACTTGTGACGCCAAAGAGTGTTCCGATACAGATGAAACAAAGACTCCACCTCCATTAGCTTTGCATGATATTTGAATTCCAAGTGGCTCAGTCGATTTGTCGTATTTGTCGATTCGCACCTTCCTCAATTCTCCAGAAGCAGGTTTTCTGGGCCATGTTCCAAAATCGGATATAGAATGAGATCCGGTACCCGGGTCTAGTACCTGCAACACGATAGTCCATTCAAATAAACCATGCAGATTGCCAAAACCTTTTCAATCACACAAATCACTACTAATGTACTAATTGACTACGGCAGACTCAAACAGGTTACCGTAATTTTCCTCTTAGCGCCACACTTCCAAAAAATAAGGAATCGTTACAGATTAATGTACAAAGACGATGTTGCAATTATTTGGCAGAGTATAAATAACACAACAGCAATAAACAAGATAGTTTAAATATCATTTTTTCTTACTTCAATATGATATGTTGGCATTGGGCTATTTCTCAGATCGAATTTTTCCGTCGAACTTCGGCTGGTAACACTTTGATTCGACGGTATTCTGATCCGCTGCGCTTCTCTTTTTCTGGGGAAAGTTCCTGTAATTTCAAGTGGATAGCTAGGATGCAATAATAAATCGTCAGAATTTCGGAACATATTCATCTTGTGAACTCCCACACCACTTCCAAGAGATCCAGACACCAAAGCACTTTGACCATGGGAGTGATAATGATTGAAGCTGGGTTCGAAACTGTAATTTTTGCTAGGTTTCGGCAACGACATCTGTAAAGTCGCGTTAGCAGATGATGGCCCTTGTATTAAACCGACATCATGATGATGTCCAGAAGAGTAGCGTGACTGATACATCTGACGATTTGGAAAGCGATCCAGCGTACTTGTTAATGCCGATGATGTTGAATGCCCCAAAACTATGAAATAAGATACATTGTAAATATAACTTCTAACAATATTATAATCCATTAATATTTAGTGTCCAATTGATTACTATTTGAACTGCTGCTTCCACCACTTGGGTTTGGCAAAGCCAGTGACGGTGGTGTCACAACTTTGTCTAAATGATCACTTTCGCTGCTGTTATTTTGATTCTTGACCATTCGTTTGACGTAATATTCTAGAATCTCCATGTTTCCAGATTTCACAGAAAAATCAATACTCGATCCGTCCGACATCGTTAAATTCGGAACTACGCTATTTCTTTCAGGAATTCTACAATGAATAAAAACAACTTTTAAAAATACTTTCGTCTAATAATGACTTAACTTCATTGTAGTTTCAAAGCTATATAACTTACCCTTTCCCTAGTTTCGAACTTGGAGCAGCATCGAACACGCCAAACGAATACCGATGATGTTGGCTTCCGGCAGGTGCAGTGGGTAAACCATGCGTGTCTGCGAATCTCATCGGAGCATTTCCAGAAAGTGTCAAACTTTTGCTATTCATATTAATTGCACCTGAAAAGCTGTTATTTGCAATCGCTCCAACACTTTTAGCTGGGTTGGGTCCAAGATCCCAAATCATATCAGCTATGGGAGCTCGATCTTTGCCACTACTTCCTGGCCGTCGAATGCACACAGTATTACTGTGCTGATTCATAGGAGTGTACTGCCCATAGAAAGACGCATCTCCTCGATGGTGAAGTCCCGTGTCCATCATTCCACGTGAATTAGAACCACCACTTGACATGTTTGGATCTTGAGGAAGGGTGTACGAACACGCCGAGTTTTTGTTAAGAACAACACGAGGCCATGTTCCATTTTTATTCACTGAATTTTCTCCACTCGAATTTCTGGAAGAAGCTCGTTTCTTTCTATTTTTTCGACTATTATGTGATGACGACGTGTTAGAATTACCGGCCTCAATTGCATTATCTAAAGTTGCAAGAATGGCTTCTTCAGGTGATGATAATTTCTTTTGAAGACGCACACGAAATATGTCGCGCAAACCGCGAGATTCTGCTTTGCCACCACTTCCTCCATGTCGTCGATTTTGCATTAAACTATTTGGATCTGACTTGTCCGACTTCAATGATGATGTCGACGCGTGTGTAGAATTCTTCGAAGATACTGCAGCGCTTTGACTTTGGCTCTTATTGCTCTGATTCGAAATTGTATTAGAATTTATGGGACTGGATAGTTGACCTGCACTTCTAGAAAGTGTCAAAACAATGGGAGAAATGTCTTCGGAGAGAGCCAAAATGGCATCTTGAACATTGTCGATCGAAATGTCATTTATCTAAAAAAAACGCAACAATGGTAAATACTATGAAAATACTAATGAAGATAAAATTAATACTCAAATGTATCGTACAAATAAGACGCGGTCTCCAATGTACAGATTATTTTCTTTGGAAGCAGGTGAACCAGGTACGATTCTTGAGATGTATACACCAGGTTCTAGAACTAGGCCATGGTCTGCTCCTCGAACATCTGACAACTATTCGCAAAATTCGTTGCTTTATAGGCACCAATAAATGTAAATAATGCTAATTGTAATTAAACGTTATTGAATACACTTACCTGTATTTTGACACTGTAATAAGGTATATCTGTACCAATCGCCGAATCTCTTGAATCAGAAAAGCTCGAAGAGTTTGACAAATACTGAAATTTCGTTGAGCGATTTTCTTTTTCGACTTCAAACTTTTCTCGCAGTTCCTTGAGCTCTTTGGAAGCCAAGTTCTTTTGTTTTTTTATATCTTCAGATTCGCTGAGTGCCTCTGCAAGATCTGATACCGCTCGATCTCTCTCACGCCGAAGACGGTCACATAAAGTCCGTAAACTTTCTCGCTCCCTCACAATTTTGTCTCGTTCACTGAAAGCCCAGTCACGGCGGCGTTTTGATACATCCGCTTCTTGAGCTATTTCTGTAATATTAGAAATAAAACCATTGTCAAGCGCGTGAAAGTGAAAGCACGAGCAAGTGTAATCAAAATCAAAACGTTTTGTAAGATGATAGTGATAGTGATTCAACGTTCTCACCCATAAGATCCAAAAAGAAGCAAAATAACAGTATGTTAAAGAGTTAGTGAATGCGTTAGAAGAAAGCAAAGCAAAGAAATTGTCAAAGCAAAGAACGCAGAAAATCATTTACCTTGAATTTTGTCCTGCAATTCTTTATTTTGTGTCTCTAGCAGTTTCACTTGCTTTTTCGATTGGCCCAAGTCGTCTGTTAGTTTTTCCATTTCACGATGAACGGAATCCCTTTCACTCATAATAAGATGATATTCTTTCACAGTATTATCCAATTCGTCAGTTAATCTTTTGATATCCTTGTTTGCTTTAATACGACCAGCCATCGCTTGATTAATTTCTTTCATTGTTTCCTCTCGTCTTTGTTGTTCCTAAAATATGGCAATTTATATTAGTCATGAAGCAAAACGGAGCTGCATACTGTTATTAACTTTCGCTAAACGAAATTAATTACTTTTCCCAACGCTTCTTTATATTCAGTTCGTTCCCTAAGCGCAGAATCCCATTGTCGTATAGCAGCAGTGCATTGTTGTTGTAATCCATTTCTCTCCCGAATAGCATTACTGGTTTCTTGCAGAGCTTCTTCATACAGTTTCTTTACCCGCCCGACTTCCTCCTAAATATCCCCATAAAAAATTAATAATATTATCTTACAATCGAAACGAAATTGAGTAACATTGTTCGTGGTGATGGTTTATCATTTATCATACCTGAGCCAATTCCAACTTATTTACTGTCCCAGAATGTGAAGCTAGTATTGTTTCATAACGTTTACGGAGAGAATCATAATCTTCTTTCATGGCTTCGAACTGTTGGAAGAAATTTTCTGGGTCAACCACACCGGGCCTACCTAAGCTGCCTGTTATAATGATAAAATTGACAAATACATGAAACAGTTTGAGATATTGAAACCCGTCCGACAACGTTAAAGACTTAATGTTGAAATGGTTCTTACCTGAATCCATGTTCGATTTGAAACCAGAATCAAGGACCAGAAACTAAAGGAAAACCACGGGAAGCTGAAGAAGAGATGTCGATTTCAAAACTCGGATCATTGTATCACTAAAACACAAATTATAGTTTAAACTATTTATAGTTAAACATAAGGAATTGTGGAAGCACCAAGAAGTTACCGATGATCCTGAGAAATAACAATAACAAATCCCTACCTTCCCTCAGAAAACTAACTACAACGTCAAATGTCAATAAAAACAGCAAACAATCGAAAAAAATCAAATATATGCACTTTGAACTTGAAATTATTTAATGAACGTTATCAAAGCCTCAAAATAACTCAAGCGCTAATACGCAGCTGATATACAATAACAATTCTAAAGTTCTAAAGTTGACAACACGGAAGACATTTACCTCTCCGCTCGAACATAACATTCCAGCAAATGTCAACAAAGTGCACTCCACCTTCGCTTTTCACTTTCACCCGATTTACACGTTACACCACAAAACCATACGAATTCTCAATCTGAGGTACTGAATGATGAACTTAATTCATACAAAAAACTTTTAAACTGAACGGAAGAAAAATACTCCAAAAATGTGAATTTACACGATGGTGAACGACCAAATTGACAGTGCAGTGCATTGTTATTGTGTATCCGTCTGTCCGTCGTACTCGTACAGCTCCGTTCCGTACGTCGTACTACTCGTATGTCGTATCCTCGTATGATACTCAAAATCAAAACTCAACCTCAAAGTGAAAAAAAAGTATGTTTTTTTCATGTAGTTTTTTTATATAGGGACGTCTCGGGCCATTGCGTAGATGGCAGTCACCCTTTGCCTTCAGTATAGGACATTGTTAAGCCCGTATAAAAGCATTAGAGCCAGACCAAAGCTGTTGTGAGTTTTTGTGAGGCTGGGGACGAGTCTGGGACTTCACTTGCTTAATCTTCCTTTTGAAATCATCTCCAAAGCCCAAACAAAACCTAAACGATGCTTTTATGCTATTTCTCATGTCATTCATTCATGTCTTTCATGTACAGACTTTTACTTCCTATAGTTGCCGCATGTCAATGAATGTCAATGCCGATGTCAATTTGACGAATCATGAAGGATTTTTATTGCTTTACTCTATGACATTTATTGAAAAAGAGAAAGCAATATTCTGGGTTAGACGTAACGTTAACGTTTTGTACAAAGTACAAGTGTAGACAAAAGCAAAGGACACTCTTTTCTTGCACCACTGCTATAATTTATATTGCTGTTGTAATGTTGTAAAAGCTATATTTTTACATTGACTACATAATATGAAACAATAAAATACAAATGGCATATTAGATTAGCTGTAATGCTAATAAAAGGTGCTTTCTATAAGAATAAAGCTAAAACTCCATTAGAAATATTAATTTATTGTGTGTGGGTGTGGTGTGGACTGTTGACGTCTTAAAAAGTATAGAACTGTCATAAAATGTGAAAAAGAAAAGATATAACGATGTCAATGTCAGCTAACAAACAGAACTCTGTTGTGAGTGCGTCTGCGATCAGAAGTTGAGTAGTGTCGCATTTCCGGGCGCAGCGGTTGGAATTCTTCACCATCGAGATCATCCAGCGTGTCTTCTCTTGCCCCAAGAAACCCTTTTACAAAAGGGAAAGCAGATTGTAACAACGGAAAGCAACAAACAACAATCTGAAATGCCTAAATGATAGCGATAAAATATGCCATTAGATACATTGAAAGTAAATGACGTACCGACTATTCCATATAAAGTTCCATTGACAAACGTAAGAATCTGTGAGAAAAACTTCTATATTAAATTATTGTAATGCTTGAATTGTATGAAGTTTTACAATTCTCAATCGAAACTTTTACCTTTGCCACTCCAATCGCGTAGAAATGCGGACAACCTTCTGAGCATTCTGTGCCGTATTCTGACCAACCGATTAAATCAATACCTGTTATGATTAGGCACATTCCCCCGATTATGTGAAACACGAAGCTCTGAAAAGCGTAAAGTGAAAGCACGGCGTATTATCCATATCGTAAAACAAAAAGATTTGATTGCCTAAAGTGCATGAATCGTAACTTTACAGCAACTCTGTTAGCTTTGCTGGCAAGAAGGTGCTGAGTCCATATTAAATGGACGATCAAGTAGAATGTTGAAACTGTTAAGCAAACAGTGATGGATGCTAAGAATAACTCTAGTTGAAATACAGGACGAAACGTGAATGCCACGAGTACTAGGCTGATTGAACCAAAAATCTGCATACCAAAATAAAAAGATTATGTACTATATTTACATTTCATTTTTTATAATCTCGACATGCCAGCTCCTTCTCGTTGAATTATAAACTACAGTTAATTTAATCTACAGTTTGCTTACAATGTGAAGCACTTTGAGAACTCCAACTAACGAAGATAAGTACTGTAGGCTAAATGAAGATCTGTATGAACATTCCATGAAGATACACGCTTGAAAGGCACTTAGCTGACTTAGCTACTGTAATTTCTATTTCACGTCTACAGTTAAGATTGGAGAAAGCAAAAAATAAACAAAGTCACAAATGTGTTGATAAACTTTATTGATAACCGTTACGAGGATTACGATTACTCCCAACTTACTACAAGTAATTATAGTAATTTATAGCGCACTCAGCGATGAAAATACAGTATAAGAGGTCAAACAAAGTTCTTTTTAAAGAAATAATCAAGACTTGGTTGCGTTTGGTTGTGACTTGTGTGACGTTGTTGTGAGATATGCGTTTGTATAACTGTGACTCGGATGAAAACAGCGTAAATCAATTCTCACTACTATCACAGTGATCCCCTACCTCAAATCAACCGTATCTTATCTTCCAAAAAGCAAATAAAAGTTCAGTAAACCACCATTTGACTTGCGTCAGCTTAAATTCTAATGTACAAGTCAAATAACACAAAATGCAAAACCCTGACATTTGACTTTATTATTGATGCGATGTTTGTGACTGCGACCATGAAACCTTGGCTTTGATGAGGAACTTCAACTTCCTTATTATATAAAATATAGTGCACGTTCAGACACAAAGTTCATGTATTCAGTTAGGATTTATTATTCTTTGTCAAATTAACTGAAGAAAGTGCTGACGACGACTTTGTCAATATTATCAGAATTTATAATAATATAATAGTTCACTCATATTACTAATAGATCAGGTTCTTGCTGATAGCAACAAAAGGTTACAAATGATTTCATTTCTGGTCAGGTGTATATAGTAGTACAGGACCAATTGCCCCATATTGACAAAGTCGAACACAAAACTGCCCAAATTGGTTTTACAGTGTATAATTTATATTTAAAAGGTTTGATTACGGTTTGTATTATAAAAGATGCGACTGGAGTGGAAATTAATGTTTCAGTAGCTTCCCGTACTTCTGAACCGTACCATACTTTTAAAAAATTCATTTGAACATATTTTCAACCATCACAAGTGCTACATAACAAAGTTTACTTTTCTTGTATACATTACGTCGTGTAACGTATTGGTTCATTTGGTTCACCACAGTGTAACAAAGAAAGGTACTGAACCGTAGCCTGCAGAAAACATTCAAGATTCAATTCAACTTATTCAACCCATACCGAGAAAATCATTTCGTTGAAAATTAATTACTAGAACATTATCAACTTGTACTGTTCTCATCTTAAGCTATATATCAAATAGCAAAGACAACTTTTCTTTGCAAAGAACGGAATAAAATTCAATCTCTTAATGTCGTAATGCTGCATAATGCTTAATCTCTACTCTAGAGAAAGAATATTCAACGGAGTGAAAATAATTAAACTTATAATCATAATAGTAATAATGATAAAATACGAACGTAATTCTATTAAATAACAAGTGTGCATGTATTCTTAAACTGACACAAACAATCTGACTAATGTGTTTAACGAGCTCGAAAAAGTTAAATAATTATAATTAACAAATTGATAACATAGAAAACAAATTGATTGTGTCCAAAAGACACGAAGACTAATTTTGTAAATGTGTATCTGCTTCCAGTTGGATTGATTATTTTGCACTGTAAAAGTGGACCGGTTCATTAAATATAAGCTAATGGTTTCAAATTGATAACATTATTTGAATTCAAAAATAAACTAAATCCATGGCTTTGTGGGCATTCTGGGTAGCACCTTTCCATTTGCGGAGACAACACTCTCATGATTAAACGATAAACAAAGACCGTGGCAAATATCCACAGGTTAAATGTTGACATTTTTGAATATAGCAGAGGAATTTACTACATTTTGTGATCTATTTGCTTCATTTAATAATGTTAACTTTGAAAAATCGCTTACGAATTGAAGCTCACGTAAATAGCGCTGATTTTTATGTATACAAATCCACTTTATATTTAAATTCGCCCATATGCATTACACGAATTTTTTCTGATAAAGACTAGGAAAAGGGATAAAGGTATTGTCTACCAAGAAAGGCAAGACGGTACTTACATTACTACATAGTTTAGTTCTTTCAAAAGTTTCAGTTCGTGGAATACACTGATTAATGCAGACATTAATTTAATTCGAAGAACCAAAAAAACATTACTTATACTTTAAAGTGCTGAAATTAAACTTAAAACATATATGGTCATCGTCTGTCCAGACTTAACTTATCAATGATCAACCATCTTATTGTAATTCTCACAAAAAATTTGTGAACTAAAAGTTTAAAAGCACAAAAGACTGAATGTGATTGTTGAAACAATCTTTCTTTCTGACCAGTGCAACAAATTGCGTTTACTGTAATAAAGCCTCAATAGGTAGTTCATGTTCTTAAACATAAATCCAAAACGGTAATGTCAGTACAAGAACAAGACAACCACAATACGTCCCTTCTGCCACAGCACAGATACAATGCTAGGATGGGTTTTTAAGCATTCTCTTTTGTCGGAAATCATAAACCTTTCGACAAAAGAAAATAACTTCAGGTGACACTTTGCCAGTAGAAGGACTTCTCGTTGACAGGTCAGCTTCATTTGTCGTTCTACTGTTCCATACGGCCAATGCGATATTTGCGGCTGAATTAATATTTAACATGGAAGATGATGATACAGGCACAACAGGAGCGTCAGTAATATTTTCTTGAAGTTGTTTCATTTTCTTTCGATATCTGAAATTATAATATAGAATGCCAACGTTAAATAGATTAGACTATTTTGATGTACTGCGTTTGCGTGACGTAAACAATTAAAAGCTCACCGGCAGTACTCGTTTAAGCTAAGTACATAACACCTATCTTCAATGGTGGCGACGGAATTGCAATCTCGATGCTTGGAAGCAAAGATCTCATCATGCATATCTTCCCTACAACGGCCCATGTCAGTGTGTTCAGGACGATAGTACCTGCAATATTAAACAATAAGATTTATTTTTAAAAGCATTACTTAATTACATAATCATTTCAAAAATTCTACTATAATTACACTCATTACCACAGAAGGGAAAACATCATTTCTCCATCCACTGGATTTACCCACAGTGCTGCTATTTTTGCAATAAAAGGCAAATCATTCTTTCTAGGACCAGATTTCAACAAAACGCAGTCTCTTGCATGAATAACGTCACCTCCATCATGACGCATGGCTGGATAGCAGCGTCGAAGTACAGGTGGATCATCATTCTATATTGTAATGATATGCATACCATTAAGTTGAAGCATTCATAATTATTGGAATTCGCTGATGACTTTCTTTATATCATGATCATGAGTCTCTAACCTTAACGTAAACCCTTGCGTGGAATGGATCTCCTTCAAATGTCCATCCATTTGACCATTTTGGTTGCTTGAATCTACCTAACATCGAGTACAAAGCTCCATTGACTGCAGACGGACTTAAAGGCTTCACAATTGCTCGTTTCTTCATTGCGTTCAATGCCATACTTCCATGAGATACTCCAGCATATCTATTTGTACTCGTGGAACTCGTAGGAATGGCTGTGTCGACAAACCTTTCTTCGTGGCCATAATCGAAATCTGTTTGATTACTATCACTTGTATACAAGCTGGTACTTGGTGCATCCAAAAATCCAGAAGAAGCTATATTTCCAGTTGGACTGGGGCTACTTGAACTGCTTGTAGCGAAGCCAGATGTTCGTAGCATCACATTTGGACTCACTGTACTGTGACCACTGAACGACGGTTGATGGTTCGGATACCGATTATAGTAAGTGCTTGGCGTTTTGTGCTTATCTTTAATATCTCGTTCACGAATAAGCTTTCCATTGGTTCCAGCAGGTAAGGATCGAACCACGGAGCTACTTCGACTCGCGCTGCTATCGCTTTCACTTTTACTTGTTCCTGTTCTCCTTCGTATGAGACGACTTCGACCCCGACTACTATGTCCTCCGTCACCTTTAGGAACTGTGGGTTTCGCACTCAATCGCGTTCTAATTTTGGAATTTGCAGTGGCGCTCCGAGTTGACATAAGCTTCTGTTTCGCCAATTTCAAATTAGATATATCTGAACTGGTATACCGATTCTTGAGTCCATTTTTATGAGGTGACAAACCAGGAGGAAAACCACGTGAAGAAATATGAAGAGGATTGACAACAAGAGCACTTGCAGCTGCAACAGCATCACTGGACTTAATGAAAGTGCTGTTAGAAGTCAAATCATACTCCAGGTCTCGAACGCGAGCAGCTGTTGCGGTGGCGGATAATGACTTTGTATGAAAAATATTCGAAGCTTCATCAATTCCGTTTACAATTCTGACGTTTTGATCTTCAAGCATCTTCATACGTTTCCGATTGAGTCCATCAATGCATTCATTCAAAGTAATTCTTTTTTTAATATTCTCAGACTTTTGGTTGACAACGTTTGCAGTAGGCGAAATAACTCGGTTAGGTGACTGATTGTGGTTGTTCCTGTTACATACGTTGGAAAGCATTGGCTTTACAGTGGAAATAGCACTCGAAACTGTAATTTGTGAAGGTAATGGATGCACCAAATTCGTGCTTAATGGAAAAGAAGTTCTTTTGGGAGACAGTCTCACTTGACGTTCATGACGATTGTTGTCGTTATCTGCAAGTGCGACTCGTCGTCCACCAAACAAAGCGTCATTGCTCAAATTAGTAGAATTAATAAACTTAGGAAGGCTAATAGGAGCTTTCGAATTTGAAGTACTGCTCCAGTTTTGATCGCTGATGCCTTTATTAATAACTATCACATCCAAATCAGGATTTAGTTTTCCCACTTGCCCCGCATTGTTAGGTTTTACTGGTGTAACTTTGGATGACCCGCGTCCTGGGTTGACACCAGATGAATTCACAGTAATGTTATTATTGCTGATATGCTTCGCAATTGTTGTTGACGCACCGCTTCTAGGATCAATTACATGTACTATGTCCCGTTGTTTGATAGCGTTCGAAGGAGAACTTCTCGAGGATACCAAGCAGGCTTTAGTCTTTGGCGAAATTCTCCCTGCATTTAACAATGGTGAACCTCTGGACACGGGTGGAGGTGAAATGGGTGTGATTGTTATATCATCAGGCAAGGAATACTGTTCGGAAAAGCTTTTGACGCTTCCCAACTGTGGCATATGAACAAAATTTGTGCTAGAACTTTTAACTCGCAAAGTTTTCGGCGATTTAGTTTCAATGGTTGGATTTCTGCGAGTGCCACCCTTGCGTGACAGCGTAGATGACAAGGCAACTTTGGATTCTTTAACACCCGCCTCCGCTACCGGAAGCAAAGCGTTGGAAGCAGATCGCCGCCGCCGCGGCTTGTTGTTGTTGCTGTTGTTGGAGCTGGAACTGCTGATGTTGTTCTGCTGAGAGGATTCCGTAGGGCATGGGCATGCTGGCTGGGATGACTGATTGGGATGAAAACGCCCAGCATGTCCTGCAAAAAGAAAAGGATTCCAACAAGGTTGCCTAAGAGCCGACTACACTCGTTTTTGCATGCATATTCACTTCTGACTGTTTATTAATGACTTTATAAGTGTAAGAAAACATGCGAAATATATGAGGTAATAAAGTGGAAGATTATGTACATACAGTATAGCACTTATGTAGCACCTCTAACAAATAATATGTTAATGGTAGGCAAACAATAAAAACATTAAAAGAAATTAAAACCAAAATGTCGAACTCATAGAGCGACCTTGCAAGAAAGCAAACATAGTAACTGAATTGTATGAATTAGGTAAATACTGACCAACCTGGTGCTGGTGGATTTGGAATGGAGTGATGCGTTGGTACTTGTGGAGATGCCACAAAATAATTGCTAGGTTGATGGGCACTTGGCGGAGACGAACTTTGATAGAAAGCAGTAGCTGCAGTGGCTGCTGGATGATGCGAAATCAAAGGTCTCGTCGGATTAACGCCCAAAACCGGAGCACCACCGGGTGTTATTGGAGGAGTGTAAAACGGAGTCATGAAATAGCTTTGTGAAGGCTGTGGCGTCGCTGGTGCGTATAAAAATGAGTTTGGATATGGAGAATGTCCCCTGTGGTTAAAGCAATTACACAAGTAATGTGAATGATGAATTTACCGATCATAACCAGGAAATAATACGTGCTAAATGTGATGTGAGCTAACCGAAAAGGTTCCGGTGGAGCGATAGGAAACTTGCATGGCGCAAATGGAGAATGATGTGGAGAGTATCCGGCTGTGTAATACATACCGGCTGTCGGAGCAGAACCTCCTGTACCAAGTCCAATAGCTCCGGTCGGCGAAAGAATCGACGAATTCGACAATGTGAGACCACTGGCCATGTGATCCTGAGATGATTGATGGGCCAGAATTGCTGTCGAACTTATTGGTGGTAAGAGAGATCCATGTGCATTCCCTACACCTGAAAACGCAGGCTGAATTTGTCGAAGCTGTGTAGTTGTGCCAGTTCCGGTGGAAGTAGTCACTGATTTGTACGGTTTATGGAGTATAGCGCCTGTCTTGTCATTGGACTTCTTAGATGAGGATGTGGTACTGGAACTATGCTTAGCCTTGGAACTACTGGCCTTTGAACCTGACGTTGAAACTGAAAGTACATTGGAACTAGGTGGATTCGTCTGGTACGTCACCTTCAGATCAGGAGGTAAGCGAACGGTCTCAGGAAGAACACCAGCAGGCATAGAGTTATACGGTGTTTTGTGAGGTTCAATTAATGGTCCCGCGGGCTGATACACCGTCCCAGAATCTGAAAAACCAAGCATTGTTGATATGCAAAAGTGCAATTGTGCTTCAAAGAAAAACAAAGCAGCACTAGTTTGAGATGATCCACGATCAACCAATTAAAAACATCCTTCTCACCGTAATAAGCAACAGGTGTAGTCATGTTCCTATCTTTGGTTTGGCAGCCCATACTCTTTTGCTTGATTGGACTGGGTGAATGGGAGTGCTGCCTATTGCTGTTGATGACACCATCGAGAACATCTTTGGAGTCCTTTATAACAAACAAGAATGCAATGTTAGTGTAATTTCATAATCAAGTGGTATTCTAGACCAAGTTAATAAATGATAGATAATGAACGTTTCCACGCAATTCCATCCTGAGATTCGAATATGCTTTCAGCAAAGCCAAGAGACAAACTAAAAGCAAACTGGTCAAAAAGTTAAAGCATTATCCATATTCATTCTCCAACCCAACGCTGCTGATCTCGGTTCTCATCTCATCTCACAAACAACTCACAAACATTTACTGTACTAAGCAAGTAGGTCACTCACCACAAGTGTCGCATCTCCGAAAATCTGATATTTCAGAACACTGTAAACCTCATAGCGTTTTCTAATGTACCATTATCTCATGCCCAACCTCTAATGTGCTCCAAGGATCTTAAACACTTGTTCCTGACAGTAGTCATGCCATAGTACAATAACTTTGTTACTTAGAATTTAGAACGATACACGCGGCAACATTTTGATAGCGTGTGACTGAGTGACTTGACGACATGAGAAAAAAATCAAGTCTTATACCGCGTTTCTCGCAATACAGCTGTTGCACAGAAACTCACATTCCCATTTGCACTTTGCTAAAAAGCTAACATGAGCACTGAGCACCTCAGTCAGTGGAACCACGAAGGAACGGCGAACGACAAGCAAAGACTACAATCGACCTTGTGCTACATTGCCCCGGTGGTAATGCCGTAGATTTGTAGCGAAGTGGAAAGAATGTTTTAACTTATACTTTTTCTCATAATAAACTACTGTAAAACATCCCAGTAAAAGATTATTCCTAAATTAAAATAATTTAGAATAAAATGATTACCTTGTTCATCCCCATTTTTACTTTCTCCAAATCGGTATATGCATCAAACGCTTCATTTTCAAAAATGATATTGTCTATATCTGTCGGCCTTATTTTTTGCAGTAACTCAAGTCTATTTCTCAAAGAGTTCAAGATTTGAACATAGTAATTCGTGTATGTATTAAACTCTATCGACATTATAGGATCACTGAGTGAGTTGCTTGACGCAACACAGCGTAAAAAACATGGAACTACGGAATGACGTTAAATAAAATCCCACTGGTATATTCCCAAACACTTGATTCCACTGCACTGTCACATAGCGTTCGAATATACCACTTCAATTTACCTCCATAAAACTTTAGAGAAACCATTTTAAGAAAATGCAAAAACGTTGGACTCAAAGTATTCCAGAGCTAACACAAATATATATAGTATGATATGATGATATCGTTCAAAAACGTAGGTCGTAATGCGCCAATTTACATTCACGGAATGAAGGCCTTCAGACACTGCACTTGTGAACTCCCGTCCCGTTTACTTTATCCCTTTCTCTTGTCTTGTCGTTCTCAGTGCGCTCTCAGTTTATCGCTAAAAAGTTTTATGAAGGGGAGGACAATAGGGAGGAAAACCTATGATAACTCGTCTACTAAAGTGATGATGAGGGTTTCAATTTGATCATTGGTAATTGGTACTCCTATAAACTTCGAAACATAGTGCACAATAACGACGACACAAATGACACTGTTTCCCCAGTGTCAGCAACACACAGAAGAGACAAATTGTTCCAACTTAGTAGCTATATTATATAAGTTCACCTGTAACTCAGTAACCGTTCAAGGATCCAAAAAGTCGAAAACTGCTCTCAAAAACAGAACTCACAAGAGGAAGTTCAACGATTAGTGAGAAAGTCTGGTTTCATCATCTGTATATTTGTGCTCTTTCTTCAACAGCAAAGAGATCAAACCAAGACTACTGCGTGTAACCAACCAACGATTTTAAGCGGCTTACTTCATGATCATGACACAAACTCACGCACAGTATGATAAGGATAGAAGAATACCACAGCTGCACCTAAATAGTAAATGGCAACTCGCAACATGTCTCAAATGCACTAAGTTTCCAACAACCATAAGCTTCAGACAGACGTGTGAAAAAGAAAGGAAAGAACCGTCACCATCATTCATGCCATTACTTGAGAGGGACGACCAGCCAGCCAATGAACCAACTTTCCAATTACCCTATATCACAACACAACTTAAGCATCTTTGGGTGAAGTTAGCAAAAATCTTATGCAAACTCATGTGTACCAGATACCTACACAACGTTAAAGTTACGCTACACTGTCCTTTAAACTCTGCTGCGTTTATAAAAGGAAATAATTATATATGCGGATACGAAACATTGTGTCGTTGTCAATGTAGCATTACAAGCGTAATAGTTAGTATATTATTGTGCAACTGTACATGACATAAGGTGAAGCCTACACGCATGTATTGCGTACCAAAAACGAGCCGTGGCCATTCGACTGGGAAAGAAAGTTACTGAAAAGGAAAAGGGGTCAGTAATACGATGAAAGCAATGTTAGCCAATCGCCACACCACGCACAATCAAAAATTCACCACCATCTGACAACAAGGAAAGTTTAATATTGAATACAACCCAGCCTGCTGCAATTTGTTACATCGACTTTCACTGTGAGGAATAATGTCTCATTTCACATCCTTTTCCACTCTTCAATAAATATACTGTAAACTATACACAGGTGAAATCGAGGGGCCTTAAATTGCAAATGAAGGGATCGTTTGCTCCTTCGTTTCAGTGAATACGTGAAGTCCGTCAGAAGAATCCCCACCATGAAGAATCCAAAAGGGTTCATTTCATTATCAATGTTCATTATTAAAACGTTTATCATTCTCAGTCCAGCTTCACCAAGGACAGATTAGGACGGACCCCGACCATTGAAAAGCAATTGCTTTGCAGTAGTCATTACTGCTTGTCAATTCAGTGTAACACAATGCTTCAATCGTACTCAGTGTTTCGGTATTTAGCAGTAAATCTCATTATAATGTAGAACGTTTGCCTCACGCAATCAACCATAATCTCTCATGGTCGGATCACAACAGCAGAGTTCACATCCAGATTTTCTCGCACAAGTGAACAAAACAGACATGGAAAAGAGATGATCTTTGTTCAAGTAGTGAGGCTTTTACAGTTGATGTCTACCGAATCATCCAACCAAAGGTGGGTAGCCTGTGTGCTTCAATGCAATTGCTCTTCCTGTGCTCTCATGTACTCTTTATGCCATCCGTCCTCTACAGAACTCCACAGTAACAGCAAGACGTGCATGAACATGAAACTGAGTAAACCCCCATACCTATGTATGATAGATTCACAATTCGCATGTCCAACTACTATGCTATTAGGCAGAACCTTCAAGCTGGGGAGCAATCATACAACACTCAGGCGAACGAACCTTACAAGTCCACCCCTTTCGGTTTCATTGTCTTCCTGCCTTCTGGAGTACTTTCAACAATGTTGGTAACATCCAAGAGGAACAGGTACCCAACAACGTCGTACATACAGTTGGGAGAAATGTTCAACTTGAGAGTTCATTAGTAACGCAAAGAAGTTCTTTCACTCATCAAATATTCTTACAACAATAAAACACTAAACCTTGCATCCCATGTTTTTTCTTCAGGTGGGAGACACGGACAGAATACGAGACAATTTCGTAGGAAGTTGGAGAAAGAAGCTGTTTACAACGCACGTTCATGATTTCGGCGTTTCCCCGATTTCTCAAGTCATGAGACAAACCAATTAATGAAGTAATACATGCTTTGAGACAGCTTCAAAGAGTCCTGCTTCGAAGAGTTCATGAAATCGCAGAAATATTCATGAGACAGTTTCGAAAGAATGATCATTTTCCTTCAGAAATGATTCGGAGAAATCAGAAAAGTCGGTTGCGATGTAGCGTACACTTTATGTCGCAGATTTGACAAAAGGAAGCTTCATTATGTCTTTGTAATATCGAAATTCTTTTGTAGTATAAAAGAATCGTAACAAGGTAACAGGGGTACTCAACTTGCTCTTTGTATCGTATATAAACTAATTTTCTTTTATACTTGAACCCTTGAACACCGGAAAAAGTTATATAGGTACGTGATTTCTTCCAGCTAAGCAGTGTATTGTGAACGAGTTTCCAAGTTGTTCACAGTCATTGCCTTAAATTCATTCCAGGCACAAAATAGAGCTTGAACTTTACGTATTATGTATTATGTTATCAATTGAATAGTCCACGGAATATTCGCTTTCGCTCAAGCCAAGACGTTCGTCCGTCGGTCGGTTACCATCTTCTCCATCGGAGCTGGAGTAGGGTCAAAATTCAGTAAATGTAAAGCGGAAACGAGTTTCAGTCGCTTTCGTTCGCAAGGAAGGAAAGACCTCGCTACTAAAGCAAGCAAGAGAAATCGTTTTCATCCATGAGATACAAGTAAAATCAATTTTATTGAAGAGCATAACTCAATTTTCGAAACGTCCCTGCTTTCCTTGATATCCCAGAATGATTTTCTGCATGAACGCTTGAGAGATTACAACAATAATACAGATTGGACTATCATTTCAGCTTTGTGATCAAGTTACTTTTGCTACAGTACTCTTTTATTGACGCCTAATGGGGGTTAGCAGCTAGCACGTTCTCCAGAGGTCCGGATGTCCCGATCCCGAGGGCACCTAGAAGTCTCACAATGCCCATAGCAGTGCTACATCTACATGACACTTAATTTCATCTACTTCGTTTCGTTTCTCGTTCTTTATAAACTAAATAATCAGTTGATGAGTATCATTGTCAGTCGCTTCTTGCGATTGAACTTCACATTTTGATCAAAATACTAGGAGAAAGGGAACATTAATGTTAATATAACTATACTTGCTGTCGATGACAGGGTGGTCCATAAGCTGTGTTTTGTGCTTCGACTATATTTAAAATTAGTTAAAAATGTGATCAAAATAAAAACTCTACCACACAAAATGACAAACAAACTCAGTCTTCTCCAGCTTTACTAATCTTACAACACATTTTAATGCACGTTCATATCAAGCAAGACCGAGGAAGGTTTGCGTTTACTGCGATGCATATTTGATGTAGTACTTTTTCAGCAGCAGAACTGTCTTTCCATTATTCTAGTAACCCTTTACAAAAAAAGAAACTCCTATCTGTTTCTGTCTCTATATCTGCAATAGCGGTAGTATTTGCGAGCAAACCACCGTCTATTCCGTTGTCTCATGCTTTCCTCCTCCATTTTCCAAACTTTTTTGCTCTTCTATGTTCTATTCTATACGAAGAAGCAGTCAAAGGAATGAACTTCCATTACGACGTTATATGAACAGCACCATCCCCAACCCCAAGCAGAGACTCGCCCAAGTCTCCCAACCTTACTGCAGAACAACTTGGCAAGTTGGCATCTCATGTCTTTCTTTCCATTCACAACTATAGCTACACTACTCACACCTACACGACCAAACCTTTCGCCTTTGCCCACTTTACATCATCAATATAATATCAAGAAAAGATACAAAATCATTTGTTCAAACATGCTTGTGTGGTCGAAAGTTGTTAAAACTTGTCTTTTGTATAAATACTCATGAAAAAAACAATAAACAAATGAGTTCTAGTCGAACAGACCTTTCAAACTTTGAAGTAACCTCAAAAGTAATAATAAGACAAAATACTACAAATCGAGGAGAGGAATCATGATGAATTTTAACAACGACGGTGCAAACTTAGAACAATAGTTTTATGGTGCTCTTGAAGTCCGAAATTCCATTCATCCATTCCATGAGAAAGTGGAACTTTTGAACTTGATACATGTATTTCATATAAAACAGATCTCCCCGAAAACGTTAGTAAACATTTATAATATAGTAAACCTACCTAGTAGTATAACTAGTGTGCTCTGATTCCACGAACGAAGATAATGCGTCAGTTATTTAACGAATATGGCATCCGATAATAGTATTTCATAGATGACTATACATATACAACAGCGTATAGCAGAATGTCTGACCTGGCGTAAAAAATATCATGGTTCCGTGACGTTCTCCCTTTGCAAATGATTGGAATCGCACAAAAATGATGTATGCCTTAACGTAAACATAAAATCCAATAAAAGGAGTCGTATCATATTGCAATTGAGAAACCGTTAATGTCACGTCACGAGACGAAGTATTCGTTAAAGCATTCCTCAATGGAATAGATGGAGTGGAAAAGCGTTTACCCAACAAATATAAGAAATTAGTAAAAGAAGTTGAAAAAGTCTCACCTGTCTCTTATCTCCTTCCGAGGTTGCTGCTGTTTCCGAAGATGTGGAATCGATGGCCCGATTTCGACTTTGCTTATGCTGCCTGTGCTTACTCAGAGAAAAGTCCGCTTCAGAATCTGAAGTAGAAGTCGATGTTGATGTCGAAGTGGCTGAAGCTTTGAATTTCTTCTTTGGAATTACAGCTTTGCTTGTCTGACTGCTTGTATCCAGCTTTTCTGAAGTTGTACCCGTACTACTGTTTCTTCGACTTGCTGACTTCTTACTCAAAGTTTCTACAGATTGATTGTTACTTCCGCTGCTAGCCACACTTTCCCTTCTACTGGACACTTTACTTTCGCTGGACTTTCTCTTTCGCTCTCCGCTGTTCTTAATCGAAGACTTTGAAGAGGGTAGCGGCAACGACTGACTGGAACCATCAGATTTCCCTTTCGAGGATGAATTTCCATAACCACTGGAGGAGGAAACGATTGGTTTGACTTCTACACCACCCTCGACGGAGTTCTTGTGCTTTGCACTCATAGGAGTTGACGAGGGTGCGGGCGAGCGTTGTTTCTTCTCTGGCGACTCAAAGCTAAAGCTGGCTTCTAATATTGCTTTAGCATTCAACGACGCCATCCTCCGTAGTTTGATCTTTGGTTTTGGCTTAGCTTTGGGTTTCTTTACTTTTACCGAAACTTTCGAGTTCTTGGATTTGTCTGCTTTCTTAACATTACCAGATGATTTGTCTTTCCCATCACCTTTTTTTGTTGCTTCACTCTTTCCTTTAGTCACTTTTTTATCTGTTGATGGAGAGCTTGATCTCGATGACTTCGGACTGGATCGGGTTTTACTGTTCTTACTAGTTGTTGCGCTCTTGTTGGTCCCAGATGTTGAGCTCTTATTCATCTTTTGTGAAGGTGTTGACTGTTGTGGATCTGAATCACTGCGCGATCGCTTTCTTGTCGTTACTGGATCCGGTTTAGATGATGTTGATGATGACCGAGAAATCATCGCTCTGGGTTTTGGACTGGCTTTTGGACTCGGTGATTTTTCATTTTCTTTTTTAGCCTTTGAACTACTTTGGGATTTTTCGTTGCTCTTCTCCTTAGACGAGTTTCCGCCAGAAGAAGCAGTTTTCTTGGATGCAGTCGATTTTGTGGAAACATCTGCTTTTTTTACAGTCTTTACGGCACTTTCCGTCTTTTCAGATTTCTGTTTCTCTTTTACATCTCCTTTCTTTCCTTTGCTCTTTGCTTCTACTTTTGCTTTTCCGGTAGATGCTAAAGGCTTTTGTTGTTTTGCGTCTGAAGATGCTTTCTTTGTCGCTTTCTGTGTTTCCTTACCAGTATATTTAGTTTTTGGTTCAGATTTGACTGTTTTGGTGGTGACACCCTTCGAACTGCTTTTCTTACTAGGAAGTTCTTTCTCTGCGTATCCAGGCCCTCCTGAATTTCTTGACTTACGCAGAAAGAGAGAGGTTGAGATCTTAATGGGTGATGCCGATTTCTTCACAGGCTTCGCTTTCCCCATTTTGTATCCCTTCTCCACGTCAGTCAATAACCAGTAAGTCTTTTTTCTTAACGCTTAATGTAGAGCGTTGAACTTGCCAGTGAAAGTTTTCGTTCATTTACTTTCTCGAATTGGAAAATCTTAGTCTTTGACTTCTCAAGAGCTCATTAGCTCAAATATACTGTATAGTTGCAAAAATAGCAATTCAAACTTGTTTGTAGCTTTAAATTCAGCTTCGTACCGCTGTGTGTGCAAACTATCAAAACTTTTGATGCGTTTGCTTTCACAGTTTTTGTGCAGTTCTTTGGTTTTGTATAACTATACAAAGGCAATGCGTGGTTTTTTAATGTATAGTATGACAACTACTGATACAAATCTAAAATCTGGAGGCAACCTGTGAAAAACCAACAAACAAACATTAAAGAAATGATGCTAAACACGAATGTGAGGAGACGAAGACGAAGGTAAGGTTTGCAACTTTGACAGTAAGGTTCAAAGTGTTGTGTGCATAATATACAGTAAAGAAAGTGACGCTATCAAACGATTATACTTTCCCTTCTGATTCTAATGAACGAAGATTATAGGGTTGAGTTATCTTTGAAGATTGAAGCTTATACTGACTGATCTTAAAAGTTGAGTCGTTGAGAGCTTCAACATAATAAACCCAGAAATCGAAATGCTCAGAATCAGTGACGCCATATCATCTTCATCAGGCAGACAGTGAAAAGAAAACATATTTACATGCATTATTCAAAAAGTAACTAATCGAAGAAGTACAATCCGAAGATATCAAATGCTGAGGTACAGAGGTACAGACTACAGACCTGCATCTAAACGCTAATATGCTTTGAACGTTTGAACCCTTGCAGAACCTTAGCAGGCAGATGCTCATTGTCAAAGTAAGAAAAGTAATAAAAATTACACTTACGTATCGAAATGTCCAACATAACGCCGTGGACTGTGGACAAAAGTGAATATGCATCATGCCGCTTTCAGCTTCCCAAAGAGAAACATCCAGAGCACAAGTGCACTTTCACCACAAACCGTCCAAATTTCCAAAGAAAGTTAAAGCTTTCACCGACACATACAAGTTCAAACCCTTAGAAAATAAACCCTTCAAAGACTATACAAATGAGGGGAAAATAAACTTGGAATGCAAATCACACAAAAAGTAATAATAATAATGTCGCGATTTAGCCGACACTACTCAAAAGGGTCCACTGACAGAGAGAGGACACGTGAAGACTCTCTGTCTTCTGGAGACTACTCGAATGCAAAAATGAGTCTGGATGTTGTAGAGTCCGCACCAGCAGCTCTCTTCCAAAACCCATGTCACACAAAAAAGTCCAAAGTCGATATTCAATATAAAATGTATTCGACAACTTGGTTCTTTGATTCCAAGCCCGTCGGTGTTGCGTTGTAACACCAACTAGGGCCTTGAAAAAGTTCAACTCGGATGTCGTCACTGTCTCTTTTCACATCGTCACAAAAATCACAGTAGCCCTGTGTTGGCTATCTCATTCAAAATGAAACTGGTGGCGATGTGCCCACGGCTTGTTCTTCTTCTTCGCATTCAATCCTCCCTTTTACACTTCCCTGCTGTTGTTTCTCTTCGGGAATATAAGGGAATGTTCCCAAGTCCAAACTCTGTGAGAATCCAAAGAGCAGAGAATTTCCTTTTTCCACACAGATCCACAATCCACACTCAAAAACACACTACACTTGTATACTCTCTTGCATGAAATTGCTTATAGAAACGTTGTAGGCAAGTCCATATCCAAAAACTCAAACCAACACACACACACGAGAAAATTCTAACATTACCAAAACTGCTTTTACAGCTTAAACTATACAGGATTCTTCCTTTTCCTCAGTCCGCACATGAGCCATGACCTCCATTCTGTCTCAAATCTACAGTCTTCACTTTACTTCTTCTCCTCCCGGTGATTATCTCATTTCACCGTCTAACAGGTCAATTCACATCGGATTAACTCACTTCACCTGAATCAGTGTATGTAAATGCACAAGGGGTTATGGAAAATGGAGAAAAGTCCCATTTAAAAGTTTGTAGGAAAAATTAATTTGTCTAACCATCTGGACACAGATGAGGCAGATGATTCCAACAACTCATGCCGTGATTCAGCCGGGGAACAGACTGCATTTACGTAACAGAGAGTAGAATAGACCCCGAATCCGGGGCCAATGGATCTCCTCAAGAGTGAGAACATCACCGCCTCCCTCAGTCACAAGGGAGCACACTGGCCAATGTTTAATAAAAGTTTCGGAACAGGACAACCCAACGGCGTGCAACTACCTCTTGTGTAAATGTGTAACTCAATTTTGAGTCTGCTTTTCCCATATCCTTGTAGAATTTACAAGGATGCGTTCAACCAGGAAACTGTGGTTGGAAAATTCTCCAAGTAAAGATTTATATTGTGTGGAATTACGAGCTGAAAGGTTGTAAATTCTAGTTTTATGTTGGAGCAACGCGCTGTTCTTTGAGTCTTCTTGTCGAGTCAAAGTGAATCGGCACTTTTTGGAATCATACGGTTGGTGTTTGGTCAACCTTAAAACTTTTGTCTCTTCACTCAAAAAGTTTTATAATTTTTTCTTTGTCAGATTAATTTTGTTTTGTCTGCGAACTAAATTTTTATTGTATGTTATACGCTCAATTAGCTTCATTGTAGAGGTAAGTGTCGTATTTTTGCTCAATTAATTTCTTTATTTTAGAAGTTAGTTTGTTTTCAAATAGGTAAACTTAACCTGTTGTGGGATGAATGTTATTTCCAAAGGTTTTAATTTTCATGAATTCTTTTGGTTTTCTTTGTAGCAATATTGATAATGGCTGAAGTGGCAATGCCAATACCTACAATTACACCTCCTCCGGATCCCGCGGTCTTGGCCCGAGAAAGAGCCATTTCGGAGCATCGAAGTAAAGTTGCTCAGCATCGTGACATCGAAGCGAAATTAAAAGATGGTATTCTAATGATTTGTCATTTATATGTGATAAGCTTCAATAGGCCGATTCATAAAATTATTGATTTATGTCATTTTTAATGTGTGGTTACTGTGTTTTACAATATTTTAGTTCGTGAACAGGTAAAGCAGCTCACAAAAGAATATGAGAAGTCGGAAAATGATTTGAAAGCTCTTCAAAGTGTGGGACAGGTATGTATGTTAAGTTAAAGTGCTGTGCTGTTCATGCGTTTATTAGTCTTGTATAACAAAACGATCGTAAATATGCTGGTTAACTTTAGATTGTCGGCGAAGTATTGAAGCAGCTGACCGAAGACAAGTTCATTGTTAAAGCTACCAATGGACCGCGATACGTTGTTGGCTGTCGTCGGCAGTTGGACAAAACTAAATTGAAAAGTGGTACTCGAGTTGCGCTCGATATGACAACTCTAACAATCATGAGGTTTGTCACTTGCCTATGAGATCACGAATAGTAAATAGTAGCGATAGGCTTTAACATGGTATCTTTCATCATATAATCATTCGTTTCAGACATTTGCCACGAGAAGTTGATCCGTTGGTGTATAATATGAGCCACGAAGATCCTGGAAACGTGGCTTATTCTTCCATTGGTGGCTTATCGGAGCAAATCCGTGAATTGCGTGAAGTATGTTTATGTATTTTTATTTTTTAATATTATTTTGCTTTTACAAATCATTTGCTAATTTAATGGTATTTTATGCATTGCTATTTGTTATTTTAGGTAATTGAACTTCCGTTGATGAATCCGGAATTGTTTCATCGCGTGGGAATTACTCCTCCCAAAGGGTGCCTTCTTTATGGACCACCGGGGACAGGAAAAACTTTACTTGCTCGAGCTGTAGCTTCTCAGTTGGATGCTAACTTTCTAAAAGTGTGTTTTTTTTCTATAATTTTTTGGAATTTATGAAGTTACTGTCATTATTTAGTCATTATTAATCGCATTGTAAATAATATGTAATAAGCATGACTTTTCTGATTCATAGGTTGTATCAAGTGCTATTGTCGACAAATACATTGGAGAAAGTGCGCGTTTGATTCGTGAGATGTTCAATTATGCCAGAGACCATCAGCCGTGCATTATTTTCATGGACGAAATCGATGCTATTGGAGGGCGTCGGTTTTCTGAGGGCACATCCGCTGACAGAGAAATCCAGAGAACCTTAATGGAGCTCTTGAATCAAATGGATGGATTCGACTCGCTTGGACAAGTATAACTAATTTCATAATGGGTTTCTAAACATTCTTTCTTAGCATCCTAAGACTAATGTTCATTACGGTTATTTATTTCTTAGGTCAAAATGATTATGGCCACCAATCGGCCAGACACATTGGATCCTGCACTTTTGCGTCCAGGTCGTTTGGATAGAAAAATTGAGATTCCAATTCCGAATGAACAGGCTAGATTAGAAATCCTAAAAATTCACGCAAGTCCAATTTCGAAGAAAGGAGAGATCGGTAATATTTTATTCTTTAAGGCGTGTCGTGTCGTCGCGTGAAGATATCGGGATTACATAAGTAACATAATATTTCTTATAGATTATGAAGCGGTGGTGAAGTTGTCTGATTCTTTCAACGGAGCTGATCTTCGAAACGTTTGCACTGAGGCTGGATTGTTTGCTATACGTGCTGAACGTGATTATGTCATTCAAGAAGACTTCATGAAAGCAGCGCGAAAGGTGGCTGACAACAAAAAGCTTGAGTCGAAGTTGGACTACAAACCAATATAATACCAGTTAAAAAATGAAATTCCGTGTGTGAATGTGCTAATGTTTGTAAAAACCAGGTTAATATTTCCAGTTTAAAGTTAATTGTAGCATTGCATTTCGTATTCCCATCTGAATTAATTTATGTAACAAATTCAAGAATTATAATTCTAATATGAAAATCCTGCAGAGTGAAATCAGTTGAAAATAAAACCTCAGTTTGTGGGCATAAAAAACTGTTTTGAGCTATCGCATTTCAATTTTACGTACATGCTTTAACGTTTTGAATCATGTAATTATTACGAGTTATTACATAGTAAATGAGTAAAGGGATCTTTACACAAAATTACATTATTTGACGACTGCATTTGTTTATCGACAGAGGCAAGATTACAACATTGAGAAACTTGGTATAATAGCCGATGCTCTCGTATGCAAATTGGCAAATTACAAATGAATTGGAATATACGATTCATCACCACATAATCACATTCATCAGTAGGATTCGCTTGACTAAGCTTTTGATACCTGTCAACTTGATCTACTTGAGAAGAACCTGGAAGCACTGTCCAACAAAAGTCCAAATACCAACTTGCCTTGCAATCATCTTACTCTCCTTCACCGATGTCAGCAGTGTCAAGTTGCGTTCGTTCGCTTCGTTTTCTGCGTGTGTCCTACTTTATTTGCATACTGCGTTCCTGCCAAGTCAAGTCACTTTTGATTTTTTTTCGCTACGTAAACTTCCAGCTAGACTTGTTAGACATAGGACATTATATTATATATAACGAACCAGATCACTAGACCTTAGAACTCGGAATCTTTTGGAAGCTGGAACTTGTAATACAAAGTTGTCACATATATTTTAAAGACGCGTTTCATTTGAGCTTCACAGGATTGGTGGACTTTGTTACGCGAAGAGTGGAAGACAACAAAAAAAGTGGACCCGATTCGTAAATGCTTGCTTGTTGCATAACCCGGCATCCCTCTACTCTCTAGTCACTCCCATCGTCGATAGTCAATGTATGCTTCACTAAAGCCATAGGAAAGCTACTCAAACGGGTTACCTTGTTACCTATTTCATTTCTTTTTTACATCGTCTGCAGTACTACAATCCAATTGTATAGCTCGACTTCGCATGCTTGGAACAACTTCTTTTTCAGCATAAAGATTTGCATGTGACACCTGTAATGTGCCTTAATATTTTACGTTTTACCACATTTCAATGAAGACGAAGTTGATAGTTGAGTTGCAGGTTGCAGTGGCCTCCAAGTTACTAAGCCTCCAGTCTGCATAACTTCAGTTGTGCAACAAAAATGGACTAAACGCAAAAGGGTTTTTCGGTCTGTGTGCAGATGTTCAGTGATTGTTGCAGTCGCCTCCAAGTTACTAAGCCTCCAGTCTGCATAACTTCAGTTGTGCAACAAAAATGGACTAAACGCAAAAGGGTTTTTCGGTCTGTGTGCAGATGTTCAGTGATCTTTAAAATTGCCAAGTGGAGTGAATTGTCATACACCAAAGTAAAAGCTACACTGAATGCGTTATGCGTTCATTGTTCAAAGAATAACGATTGTGCTCAATTGGAACATTAATGGCCATTAGCACAAGCCGGTAGAAACTGCACGTGCCCATCGAAATCGAAGGAAGCAATCCAATAGTTTCAGGTGAACAAGCATATAACGTACGCTCATTAAATACATAATGCCCATTATTACATAACGATTAACGATAGCGCTTAAAACCGCATTAAGTTAAAATTAATAAAATGACAAAGTACAAGACTTTTAAAGTGAACTATAAGTTACGTTTGCTCTACTGAGTACTGACTTGCGACAACGACGAGTATGTACCAAATGAAATCATTCGGCGTTTTTTCTCATTAACATTATGATTTAAGAAACAATGAGATAGAGAAATTAAGATACATGAAGACTACGGTTACGGTCCCACGTAGAAAAACCTAGTAAAGTGATTAGAACTGCATATTTAATTTTTACACACTATTAAAAGACAACTAGTACAGGGCATTCAACTACATATACATAGTACATTTGATAAATAACAACATGAGTATGCATGGAATTTCTTTGTAAGCATAAGCATAGAACATACGAATGAAGCACGCTATAAAGTTACTAGCTTGTTGCTGATTATCGCAATCTGCATATAGTAATTAGTATAATAATTATGAACCTAAAAAGGATTTTATATTCAGTGTAGCGAACTATAACTAACGACTATGTTCTATGTAATTGAAAGAATTGTCGCTGGAATTCTTTTGTGACGTTTAACAGAGATAAAAATATTCTGTCTGAATGAAGTCGTGCTTTAGGATTTTTATGACAGCAAAACAGTACGGAATGTGCTGAGAGCTGTGATGTTTGCCGATAAAGGAATCATGTACTAAGCTTTGTAACTGGATACGTTCTAAGTTCTAACACCGCTAGTCGAGTGTTTATTCATGGTGACTTGAGTCGTGAGAGAAAGTTCTCAGAATCAGCTAAAATATATCCCGAGTGTCAGGCACTTCAAAAGGTCAAAAGATGAGATTCCGACATCTTTTCAAGCGATATTCACCGGCACCGTCAAGGTGTCGAATTCCATTTCAAAGTCTTAGTACAGTTGAACTGCGAGACATGACAGAAACCAATAACCAAGAAGAAGAAACGGACAGCCTTGGTCCTGACATTGCAGGGACCATGAGAGACGACGATTTTTTGACAGACAATTTAGAACAATTACAACTAAAAGTGTGCGAATCTGATACTAATCATCCGAAGCATGAGGAAAATAATCGGTGTAATAATTCTTTAGTTTTTGGTACTGGAGTGTACTCAACAACTACAGAAGAAATGTCATTTCGTGAGGAAATGCGAGAGACTGCTCCACTTCGGAGCTCAAGTGAATTTACAGAAAGGGGAGACGATCCTTGCTTTAAGAGAATTTATGGTGGAATAAACTCATCGTTTCGAGTAGCTCTTTGCGCTGGTCTGGGGTAAGTTGAAACCGTAAATGAGTTCTTGTCCTTCTTGTTCTTTGTATTCTTTCCCGTCTGTAAGCATTACTAGAAATGAATGGAATGGGTCTCACTGGGAAGAGTAAACTATAGGAGTTTAACTTTTCAAGTAATAATTAAGAGGTTCAGAACATTCAACCTAATGGCTTTTTGCTTAAGTTTGTTATATGTCATTTTGTAGTATTTTTAGAATTTCTAAATGACTAAGGAAAGGAACGAACGAAACGGGATATATATTTCTCTTTAGAGATTGGCTGACCAGCTCAGAGATTCAAGATTTACGTTAGAATTAATTTCCAATGTCTGTATTTACTGTATGTTCTAGAGCTCTGTCAATAATGATAATATTGGCAGTGGCTTCGATTTTTATTCGGTCTGAATCTTCATCTGTGCCATTAACACCTATTTCACCTGAAAATCCGCCAGCAGGAAATTTCAATGTGGATGACCCTAACCTTCCAGTTTTAGAGCGTGATCGACAAAGGCTACTTCAATTAACGTGGCCACTTCCAGGTACTGACTGGTCGTTCACATTGGAAGAAAGGAAATTGCGAGTTGTCTTTTAACTTTCACCATTGATTATTAACTTTCAGATATTTACGATCAAAAAAATCCGTATCACTCACTGCATTTACAGTCGCCAATGTCCGTGGACGACGAGAAGGAAATTCCTCAAGGAAAACCAATTATAAAGCCTAATCCTTTGAACATGAAGTATGCTAATAAAAGCGTTGTTGATGAAGCCATAAGAGCAGGAACAGAAGCCATGCAAAAGCGAAATGACATCGAGCTTCAACTTTTACAACAAGGTATTACTCCACCGAAACGATCTCCCGTTGCTCATCATCAGTACTTTCGTAAGACATCTGAAGAAGCTCAAGCTATGGGTCGTAGAGGTTTTATGATCGAGAAAGGTTTTCAAAATATGGTTTTGAGGTATGATTGTAACACAATAATGACATTATAGCTTTTCTTGAAATGATTAACACTGCACGTAAAATGATCCCAAAATCTGGACTGTGTATTAATTTTGTTTGCTTATAAAATAATAGGTTGGGGTTGACTGTTAATGAAACAGTAAACGGTTTGCTAAGAGTGAACGAAACATTACCGAAAGAATGGTGCGAGGAACCACCGGTAATTATGTGTAATATTACGGCTAAGTTCAGAACACCGGATGGAACATGTAACAATCTTATGAATCCTTCGTGGGGAACTGTGAA
>JABASF010000057.1:0-85548 GCA_019776145.1 Harlomillsia oculata | reverse complement strand
GTCGCAGCAGGTAAAACCATGGGTTTCCTTTGCGTTAGTCTTTCATCCTTTCCATGGCTTCTCCATTATATGACTTCTACATACGCGTGTATTTTATCAAGAAGGATTCTCTTTATAGCTTCAACTACAACTTTCCTTACCTTCTTTCTCTCAAGATATATCTCCAGCTCATGTCAAACTGCTTCACTGTCCTTTCTAGTTTATTATAGCCACTTAGTGTGAAATTTTCCAACTCCCAACACTTCACTGCCTTCTTCTGATGGACGTGTACTTTTCTGACCTTTCCTCTTTGTCACTTTCGAACTCCTTTCTCTCATTGTTTGCCTAGAAGGTTTTTTTCACCGTTTTCCACATTTTATGCAGTGCAGAAAAACCTTTCCATTTGTATTCCTGTCAGCTACGTTCAACGAAGCTACAAGCCTGTTAGCGTTACCACGTTACCAGAAGTCACCGAGTCTTTTATTATTCGAATCCAATAGATAATACTGTACCTTAATATTCCTCCTAATAATTTGGTATGTAGGTAGCAATAAAGTGACTGAAACTGACTTTTAAAAAATCGTGCTTGATTCTTAGAATGAAAAAGCTAGTATGGTTTTCAATATAAAACACATGAAGTTATTCATATATAACTATACTAGGTTTGTAAATTGTAAGTTTTATAATACTTCAAGCAGGTTTCGTAACTCCTGAGCCCGAAAAAAATCCAAAGGTAAATGTAATGAAAAGGATGAAACTTTGGATTTGTTGTTACATCCAGAGGCAAATGATATAATATAGTACTTCCAAGTACTTATGTATTATACCACTCTGTCATGGAAAAAAATGTTGTGACTCTTATCCATGAATAAGATTTGTAGCTCGGCTCTATATATAGTATTCATAATAACTACTGAAACGAGCAGTATTGAAAGAACTGAATAAAACCCATCAGCGCGAAACAAGAGTTAGGTTTAGAGGAGAAAGAAAGATATGAATTCATTTCACCTTGCCTCATTCGTTTGATATTTTCTGTGAGAAATGAGAAAAGGGATCGCGAAAGCAAGAGCGCAAAGATATTCTATCCCTTACATTTAGATGGAAAGATTCTCGGTTTCAAGTCTCCTCGCACACATATGTGACTTTCGTTGAACTTGAATCACATGTACCTTTCTTGTTCTTTTTTTAGGAAAGATATTTGGTAGCCAATTGAAGAGCATAGATGGATATAGAAGGAGCGCAAACTGTGAATGTGAATACGGATCATGAACATCTCCTTTTGGCAAAACAAAGGAGAAAATCCGCTTACTTGTCATGTAGTTACTTTTAGTTTCCTTGCTCCGCTCCACTCCACTTTTCCAAGAGACTCTAACTTTTTTTACGTGGAAGAAAACCATGGTGAAGTGAAAGAAAAAGTTGTTTGCGTCTTTTTCTTACCTGACTACGGCTTTTTCCATGGTTCACATGCAACGTGTTGTTCTTCGCTTTCGTGTTTTCTGCACTTGACGAGGTGGGTTGTGTTTTTGGCATGCTGATGTTGGCAGTTTTTCCCGCCACCCCGGCCAATCCTCCCGCCGTCATTTTCACCATGTCCTGCATGCGACGTCGCTTATCCTCAGCTTTTTGTTGCATCTTCCAAGCTGTTTGGTATATTCCACCGTAGAGGATGAAGAGAACGATGAGAGTGGACCAATAATAGCCAATAATGAGTGCAGTGTTGAAAACAGGATCTTTGAGAAACTGCACTTGGCATTCTCCTGGTTTCAAATCCCTGTAGCCAATGTAGTGTTCCCAACCGAAGATGGAAGTAAAGAAGAGAATTGCTGGGATAATCCAAGTGATGACCACCATGAAAATGACACGGTTCTTGGTGCGCCAGGATCGGTATTTTGCTGCAATTTTGACGGAACAGAATCTGTCTATAGTTATCAGGAGGACGGTGTACTGGGAGACTAGACACACTGTGTAGTCCACGGAAAGCCAAAGATCACAGAGAACGGCCCCAAGGTCCCAGTAGCCCATTAAGATGTAGACCGTGTAAAAGGGCATACTGCAAAAAAATCGATAATAATCGCAATCAAAAAAGGAATTCTTCCTTCAATTTGAAACCTGAGCAAAATAATAAAAATGTTAGATGAAAGGATCCAAAATGATTTCTACACACAGATACAAAAGTTCCGAAATAAAAATAAGCAACTCAGCTACTGTGGTCCGTAATAAATAATATACTTTTCTGTGAGGAACCAGGCCAAATGCCTTATATTGTTGTAAGTAGATTACCTCACAGTTCCAATGAGCAGGTCTGTAGCAGCTAGGGACGCAATGAAGTAATTCGATGGTTGCCGAATTCCTCTGTCCACAATAAAAGCCAGAAGTACCAAAATGTTGCCACCAACTGTAAGAATGATGCAAATTCCCAAACAAATGGCGATTGCGATTGATTGCCATAATGAAAATGGTGGAAGCACTCCCAGTTCTTCAGTTGGTTCTTCAGTTCCATTCCCATAGGGCCAAGTTCCGTTATCATTCAGATTCGAGTCATCTGTCAGATTAGCGTTGAGTATGGAGCATTCTGTTGAGAAAAGTGGATCCGAGCAGAGCTTTAACAGCCGTCGACGTTTGTTCCTTTACAAGAAGGCAAACAAACATGAGATGTTAGTTACTTACAGCTCACTCAATTGATATAAATATGATACTTTGGTGTTTGCACATTGTATTATAATAATATCATACATATAACAGCATTATACGTGAATACGTGTAGTATAAATATAATTCAAGTTAGAATCAAAATTTGCCATTAATGTCTGGTGTACCGTAAATAATGTGGCAAATAATGTACACATAATCTCATAGTGTCATTACATATAATAATGAGTTATGGACGCCTTTTAAAAGGCGGGTGGGTTGTAGTTAGGTGCAACGGGTATCACACATTGCATTGCTTGTGGAAAGATGATGATGACAGGGACTCAGGGAGACGGGGCTTTGTCCTGACAGCCTGTGCATGCCAAGCATCTCGTAGAGTCAGACAAGAAGAATGGATGGATGTGAGATTAGCTTCGCTGAAGGAGGCAACCTAGCACTCGTTTGTACTCTGGCTTATCTCTACTATCTCTGCTTTCTCCTTCTTGTCTGCCTCCTCATGGCAAAAGAAGAAATCGCATGCATCTCTTCAATTCAACTCGTCCTACACTTACTCAGGATCACGAGTCCACGAATGATGTATGAGGCTCCTTGGCTCTTTACCCCGCGTGCAGCAACATTATTAACATCAGTTCCTTTCCTCCTTCCTTGCTTCCCTTCCGCAACCTATGCGAACCTCCCTCCATCAAAATCGCGAATCTTCGTTCACAAATCCATATAATTCTTTAATTTCCCTTTTACAGACGGCACTCAACATCATTTTCATACTATAATTATTACTCTCTTTATGTATGTATATTTTCTACACATTCTCCGAATAATGCATGGCCTATTTAGCTCGAGCTCGTTCCCTAGAAAGTCCGAATGCGTCAACGGGAAATTTCCAAGAATTGTACTTTAATAGTATCAGACAGAATCAAAATGCTGATTATTTTGACGTGAATGGGCTCTGTTCACATTGTACCCACGTAATCTAATTAGTAGGATAATGACGAGAATAAAGATGGAATAAAGTTATAAAGTTTCATAATGAATTTGACCTGTGACGAATGAAGGTATGAATCAGTAGTTGTTAGTACGTACTTAATAAGTACTTAAGATCGTTTAAACTGTTTACTGGAGATGTATGACGTGAAAAGATGCGTGACAGAGACGGAAGTGAGAGAAAACAGGGAAAGACTCGTGACCCCGCCAGGAGAACATTGTATGTGGACAAGCATAAAGATGTCAATGTTGATTACCCCCTAATGGATTTATGTGAAGAGGGGAAGATTTTTCAGTGGAGGGATTGACTTTATCAAAATGTTGGGAGTGGAAGATTGATGGCTTCGTGGCTCTCGCATCCGTGTTTTTGACTCTACACGACTGCCACTTTGCTTCTTTTTCCTTCAGCCGCTTTTTCTCTCTTCACTGCTCATCAGTCTAAGGTTTCTTCCTGAAGAACGTTTTCTTTTGGCGAACTTTACATCCAACTTTGGAAAGACGGTGACGAAAAGCGTCGTCGACGAAGTCGACAAAGGCCACAAAGGACAAAACGTAGTGCGAAGTATTCCTCATTTTCTCTATGCCTTTTTTGAGGGATTCCACTTGGCGTTGGCACCGAAAAGCAGGGTTATGGTTTATGCTACCGAGAATTTCTTCTCGTCTGTTCGTGACTTTCAGAAAAAGATGACTGGAGAATATAGCGTCCAGGAGAGACTGTGGATGGATGGATGGATGAATGAATGGATGGATGGATGGATGGATGGGCGCAGTACCTTGAAGGGAGGTGCAGGGCGATTAATGCTTTTCACCACTTTTGCCTCTTCCGTGCAGCACCTATCTGCGCCTTTCACTCCAATGTTTTCCCAAGAATCGATCTCGTCTACATAGGCTCCTTCCATAGGTTTCCCCATACATTTTTATCATACAAATTATCATTTAGCCACATGGAGATAGAACAGAAACCTTCAAAGAAATGAGAAAGGAAGTCAGAAAAGGCAGAAGAACAAAAGATTCTCACTCCGCGGAGAAACTAGCCTGACTTTCCCATCAAATGCAAGAGGCGTCTGTTGACGTGTAGCCAAGAGTCCATTTCCAGCCCATCAGGAAACAAATGACTGCACATTTTTCATTTCCACTTTTCCCAGACCCCAAAACTACTTATGCAGTCGTTTTCCTGTTGACCACCCGTTTTTATGCCCATCGCTCTCCCCAACATTCGCCTTAGCTTTCAAGTTTCAATGTACCCATTCTCTGCTTTACGATTACGAGTTTTTCAGGCACAATGACGTGGATGTAGAAGATCCCAACTAACGTTACTCTTTTAGACTACAGCACACGGGCATATGCACGCCGAAATGGCCTGCCCTGGCTTTTCACTAGCTCAAAACACATTGGTGTGGACGGCTACAAGCATTCTCTTTCTCTTCGCACAACAGCTGCACTTGACTATCAAGTGAAATGCATAAAACTTAAAGAGGACTTTGCTCAAAATTCGTGAAGTCAGCCACGGTTTTGATTGCTCCAAAGCATCCCATATACGGGATCTAACTAAAAGGTATTCTTTTGCTTGGATCATTGCTGTGTCACTAGGTTGTCAACCGTGTGACAATGAGCTTCAAATGAGGAATTTGAAAGCACTGAGTCTCAAACGAGCGAGGAATTAAAGGGAAAAGGGCTGATTCGCGACACTTGGGCGCATCTGTGTGCTAAACGGTATGGTATGGCAAGTTATGTGTTCTCCGACTCTTCAGATTATTGTGAATCGATGGCACTATTCACAAAGGTGTGCTCGGCTCTTTTTCAGGGTTTACTCATTTGAAGCTCTTCTATTCTAAGGACATGGAGTAGGAGTTCCATTACCCTACGTACGTATGAAGGAAGGAACACATTATACTACAATAGAAGAGAATGCAATATAAAGCAAAGCGTAAAGATGGTGTCGACATTGACCAGTGGCAAATTCGTGGCTGTTCCCGCCGTCCTGTGGCATTGACGACATCGCTGTTTTCGCCTTACCCTGCTGAATTGTAAGTGGAAGAAATGGTACTCTCGAGATAAGCTATTGGGGAAAGAAATGGGTAAATAAAAAGAGCAATAAATTCTTTTGGCTAACCGTCCTGTTCCCTTCTCTCAAGTGAAACATTTCTTTTACGACGTAACTTGGTGCAACTACAGATAAAAAGCAAGCGTTTGTTCTTACGGAGCGACTGGCAGTCGAACTCACATGCCTATGGTTGTCAAAGGACTTATACACAACATTAAATTGAAATTTGTCCTGGAGGTCGCATAGCATTTTTGGATGAACGAAAGAAAGAAAGACAAAGACGTGGTTTAATACGCCTTCAAGTAAGTGAAGTGAAGTGTGTACAAGAAGATTTAGCACCACACTCACTACGGCCAGAGCACACAAATGATTTCCCCAGCTGAGACCCAGGTTGGGATTGGAGCAAGTTTCAACTGGCTCTTTAACGTCTAATTGCCACTCGTTGAAGTGACTAGCACTTCTTACATTGGCCTCGGCTCGGCTCACGGCTCAAACTTAGATGAAACTAAGCGACTTGCCACAGTGGGCTCAAATCCTTTTATATGAAAGAGCTTAAGGAGGCAAAATGTGTGAAATCACCGCGAAAGTAAATCCTTTCCTTACACACCCGCTTTTCTCTTTTTCGATTTTGAAAGAAGTGCCACCAAGTGCAAAGGTTGAGAATGAATAGCTGGAACTATAGAGTCTTTGAAAGGCAAAAGTATGTTCTCGTCAAATCCCAGGGTGATTAACTGACGTCCCCTAAGACATGAGCTTTACTTGAAAAAGGTGTGACTAAGCAGCCGACATAAAGATTAGCCCTTGTGGTTCCCTTCAAGAAAAAACCGAATGCCAAAAAAAGAAACGGAAAAGACCGGAGCAATGCAATGGAAAGATAAGACGAGCATGTTTATGATTGTAAGACTCAAAAGCATGACTTGGCTGGCTCAGCTTATCGGTTTACTCCCTCCGGCCCAATAGTGCAAATAAACACAAAGTGTGGTTTTTATTGTGTTAGATCACCATTCTATTGGACACATTCCCTCCAGGCAGTATCTGCTCCAGTCCATCACCAGCTCAGCTCTGACTGTATACGTACATTACATGTGTTATTACGATTATTGTTTCTTAGGCCAAGAAGTCAAGTTAAATGTGGATTGTACCACTTGAACTGTGGAAACAAAACGGGTGATTCTGCTAATAGTTCACAGGTTCACACTACACAAGATACTTAGCAAACATCAGCATTCCTTTTTATAAAGAAAGATCTATGAGTAAGGAGTCGGGGAGCCAACGAGACGAGCACACGAACCAACCGAAATATGCTTGCCACTTTCTCCAGAAGAATTCGATGCTTCCGCCTTGCTCTGATGAGAATGAAACAGAATTCCTTCAGTTGGAATTCTATGGTATCCTTGAAGATCACACTTTCTTCCTGTGGCGTTGCCAAAGACATTGTGAACTGAATGAGAGAGTGAGAGTTTGCACTACACAGTTTGGGATTGAGAGTGCGTGTGCATGGACCGCTAAATGAGCCATTAGTCGAAAGGAAAAAAAAGAGATAGAAGTTTGGACCGGCTTACCAGTCGTTGATGAATTCTCCAGATATGGTGTAAATAGGTGTGTAATTCCCGGAGGAGTTTCGACCCTCCAGCTCTGAGGAGGAGTCCATCCTCTTGACGAAGAAAGAGCGAAAAGGAACGAGAAAGAAAAGAGTTTCGTGCGGACGCTTTGTGGTTTGTTACAGTCGAGATTTCTCTTTGCTTCGTTAGTGAAGAAGAAGGTGAAACCCAAGGATGAGTCCCATTTCCGCTATGGAAATGATTTCCGCCGTCTCCTCATCTGCTTCAGACAAAAATTCACACAAAAACTTTGCTCTTAGTGTCTTTTAGTCATTTTCATTTCAACCGTGAACCATTTTTCGACACAATTTTATTTACTAATCGCATCAGATCCGTCGAATCCTGCCTTCGCCGGAGCCAAAAGTAGCAGCAAGGCATGTACCCACTTTTTTTAGACAGCACCAGCACAACCTAAGAAAATTGCTAATAAATATACTCGAAGAAGACAAGAAGCAACTCACTATTGTAATTACATTACGGAGACAAGCCTCGAGTTTATAAAAACTTGTGAATTACTACAACGTAAAAAGGAAAACTCAAAATTCTGCTTCCTCTAGCGGAGATGACTTTTCTCTAGCTAATTTTTAAGATGAATCGCAATTCTGCAAAACAAGACTAGATAAGTGAAAAATGACATTTTCGTCCAAGTCTTTGCGACGAGGCCGGATATGAAGTAGTTTTTGTGTAGACAAGTCACCTTATTACGCCTACTTTTGCTAAGAATTTTGCTTATCACAGTTTCAAACTAGCTTTCCTTTTCCCAGTCCAAAACAGTTTGCATAAGGGCGGGCGGGAGGAGAGGAAATGTGTCCTAGAAATCTGTTCCTTGTTAGCAAAAACAGACGAAGAAGGAAAATCTTAAAGACTAGGATTACCAAGCCTGGACGAAATGGTTTGGGCAGTAAGTTAAGTATACCCGTAAGAAGCGGGTATATATAAAAGTAAAGTCAAGATGAGACATTAGGTCTCCGTCAGTTGATCGTGGAGTCAGAACAGAGTAGACACAAACAGAGCGAATCTTTTCAGTGATGATGCGTTCCGTCCCTTTTCCTCATGGCTAGTTCCTTTCTGTTAGAGTACAAGCGCACGCCCTTTATTTCCCATGATTTATGAGCTTTCCCTCACTTTTTGCCGGACTGCCCCGTCCTGGATCTCTTGCCCTCTTCTCGTTTCGCCGACCACTTTCACGAACACAAACCTACGGAATCCGCGTGTTCCCTTATATTATTATAGTACATTTGTTCACATCTACGTTTTTGTAATGCGTGTATCCCGTCGACACACTGTCAGTCACTGTTTATGGGCATCTATGAAATCACTGTCTATAAAGAATGATGTGAGCAATTAGGATCTCATACATTTCGAAAAATGATACTCAAAAACCTTCTCTCTAACATTATTGAACACTGGAAATTCTTGTGAACTGCACGTGCCTAAACATCCCTGTATGATAAAAGCTTCATGTAAACCAATACGGCTTTTTCTCAGGATTCCTCACTCCAGTTTGCCAAAACGCTCAAAGGGCCTTTAATGAATACATTTCTGCGGGGTGCACTACCTAACCTTGTATTATAATGACGCGCTTTCCTGTACTATATAAACTTTCTATGCAAAATCTCACATTCGATTCTCATCAATGTGCTGTAATTGCCGTAAAACCTCTGCTGCACTTAGTTTCAACTCTAAATGGAGATGCATTGTGGAGTTTTTAAGTGCCAAGGAGGTAATTTGGCAAGGAGTCAATTGAATATTGATTCATTAGAGCCTTTTTCACTCCTTGGCGTCGCATTTACCGCTCGTAATTCTGTTTTGTGTATGCAACAGCGTTGTAAAAGCAACTGAGCTACAAAAGCGCTATTAAGGGAAAAGAGACTGCATGGTAAAGGTGCATTCAACCCAGGAAAAAAATTTGAAAGCAAGGCTTACAAGTAATCTGAATGGAAATCCTTCGTGCACGTGAGCTATGCGATTTCACGAGTGTATGTTAGACAACAGAGCAAGCAGCTGCTGATGGAGCTTTTCTTATAGTACGATATAATATGTCATTCGTAGAGTCCGCAAGAGGAGCGAAGAAAATCTTGTCATTTCATACGTCCACAGGAACAAAACTCCAGAGAAGCCATTATGCTATCCTTCACTTTAGTTTACTAAAAATCCTCTTCATCTTTAGCACAAAAACCCGTACACACTTTGAATGATAAAGTACAGTTTAGAAATGCAGCAAGCTGTGTCTTTTTCCGTCGGTATATCGCTGGAGTCACAACATCGTCGGCGTCAACTGACGTGTTTGCACAGTGGAAGCTAAAAAAACAATTTCGAAACGCAATTGTTCGTAACTTCCTCCGGTTACATCAGTATGTAATGGACCTATAGTGGAAGTCTGTCAAAGAATGAGCAATAGGATTTGAATTCTGGAGGACAAAGAATGAAGGTTTTGCCACACGCGTCAACCATCCAAAACATCCATGACCGATTTTCGAACGGATCATTTGCATGTCTGCGTTGTCCCTTCGTTTGTAATGTATAGGACTAGAATACTAGTGTGTCATAGATTTTGTGCTTGTGCCGTGTGATAGCACGAGAGGATTCGGTTGTAGGAGAGTAGGACTTGTGTAGTAATAGTATCACTACGTGAAGTCGTTGCCATAAAACAAATGGCACAGAGCAAATTGTGCAAAGCCCACGCTTCCTCCTTTCGTCCGAAACATGACCAGTCCATTTGAACCATTTTCCTCGTCAATAGGTCGACACACATTTCCTTTTTAGTGTAGAATGTGGACACAGAGGAATGGGTCGACTACAACGTCACTCTTGTAGAGTTGATTGTGCACGGAGAAATGAACAGGATGAAATGCACAAGCTTTTAGTTTTGTTGGCAGATGCTGTGTGCCATTTTTCGATCATTCTTTCGAGGAGCTGTTGAAGCGTCGCGTAATTAGAGTGGAGTAACACTCCGGGACTAAAGAGGATGAGCAAAGCTCATCTTTGATTTCTTTGTTATGATTTCCGCTAGTAGGAGACAAGGACTGGGTAAAAGGGTTGTGCTGACTCTTGTGCACAACTGAGCGTGGATGGTGCCTCAACTTTTAGCCTGCAGACCCGAGAGATCAGGTAAACAGAGTTACGTGTGCACACGGCACAGTTCTGAGCTTCATTCCCCGCAGGACAAGACACACACAACTACTACCTTCGTCACTGCTTTTATTATTCCCTATCGTCCTTCCTAGTTCCCTCCGTGTCACGAAAAACGAAAGCCGTGAGCACACACAGACACTTTCCAACTCTCAACTTTCAAATGTACCAACTTCATGCCATGATAATAATGATTGAGTCAAAGCACAGTATGGAAAACCTTCCACTTTAAACTGGTGCTTCAGTACTTCTAAACTTGCTCCTTCTAGTATTGCTACTTCCACGATGCTTAAACGGAATTCCTATTACATATGCATAAGAGTACATTTTGCATGAGGACAGTATAGCGAAAGGAGCATGAATGGCCGCCAGCTTTAGTCCCCAGTCACAAGTCACTACTTCGTCAAGGAAGCTTGCATTAAAAAGACTTTTTCAATGCTTTTCTACAATAGCAAAGGTAAGCCAACTTCAGTCTGTCTTGCACCCAAAGGAGAAGGACCATTTCTGAAAGGAAAACGCTCGTGTGCACTGTCCCATGCGTCGCACGACACAAAACTACCAGTACAACTGTACAACTCCAATTCCCATTTCTTCTTCATCTTCTCATTCATCTACACTATATACATCATGTATTGTCCCTACAGGAAACTGTCCGGATAGGTTTATCATGGAGTTAGAAATCAACAAAAGTCTTACCTGCTTTAACCAAGTTGATCTGGGTGTACAGTGAGTCCCAGTCCCAGGTCAACGTATAGTACATAAGGAGAGAAGGAGCACTGCACGAAATAAGTACTACTAATAGCTCCTGCTCCTGTCCCGTCGTCTAATGTTACGTTTTGTTCCTGGACTTATTTCGAAGACTACATTCAATTCCCTTTCGTCAACGTCTACAAGCAGCAGCGTTACAACTAGCAGACCAGACCAAACTGTTCGCTTTCCAGGAACACACCGCCGAAACTCACTATATATATAATATTATACATAGTAAGACTAAAGCACAAGTTTCAATAGAGCTGCTAAATGGCTTCAGCCTATTCCTGGAGCTGGAATGTCTTCGGTGACAGAAGCTGATTCAAAGGTAGGTACACACAACCCCAACCTAGGCTCACGAAGAAGTGGATTCAATCTGTTGTTGACTTCATAGAACAGCTTTTCTTCTCAACAACGAAACGTCTCAACCAGTGCTATGACCAAGGCTCCGTTGAGCCGATGTTCTCTTCGTCCCTGTTTCACATTTCATAAATGTGATAGGCGAGATAAAGGAGAGCGGATTATTGATAGACCTTGATGAATGGCATCAAATGGCTTTTTCCCATTTCTCCTATTTCCTACAGAGGAGTCCTGAGGGAAAGCAACTCTTTTCTTACGGCACAAGGCTCTCCACCACTTTCTCTCCGTAATCAGTCACTCATTCTTTTTTTCTCTCCGCGGGAGCTCCGTCTTCGACAGGCAGACAGGTGTTCTCACCCCTAAATATTCTAGCGACCCAATCAATAGCTTCCTTGTTGCATGTTCCATGCGTCCTTACCCAAGACCATTGCTTCCAAAGAAGACTGTACATATCTGTCCATCCGCTTCAACCAGGCCATTCTGTGACGACTGTTTGACATCTTCCATCCATATGGCCACTGACCCAAACTAAAGTTGAAAAAATATCCAACCCCGCCGAGTACTACTCTCATGTCAATCACTTATGCAAGTCAAACTTCTAACAAGGACGACATTTTCAAATCAACCTATTCTTTCCCCATTCTCCAATAACAACACTTTTTCATTTTCCTAGACTTGCCATGCCTATTTATGGCCATTGTTAGTTTTCGTCGTTTAGATATTTCAGATTTTTTCATTCCTTTATTCAGCCTTTTTCTCATAAAGCACAACTGACACTTGGGTGGAGGGGTTTCCTTCTCAACAAAAATATCAACCTTTTGGTTGTCGTACAGCTTTACAACCTTAGGTTAGGTTATAAATCCATTACTTTAAGTATTATGCTTTAAGAAATATATATTGCTATGTATATGATTCGTTTTTGAATTTTGTGTGGTAGGGTATTTCCCGTTTGCTTTCTCTATACAAGAAATTATATAGTGGTCAAACCACGGGACGACCGCACCACCGTTCATCTTGGAAATCTTTTGTGCAATGTCATGGAATTGCTATTGTACTACACATAATTCATATGAAATCACTTTGACCGGTGAAGCTACTAATGCAGACAAGATATCCAAGACAAAGTTTCATAGACAGAAAATTAGCTATTTTCGTATTTTCCTTTTATGATGAGGATGACTCGGGAAAGCAAATGCTAAATGAATGAAAGGAAGAAAGAAAGAAAAACGGACTTGACTGAATGAATGAATAGCATGCAGTGAGGCGCAAGGAAAAATTACTCAGTCAGTCAGTCAGTGCTTTTGAGGAAAACTACTAAGACTTTCAAAAAGCTTTTGAGTTTTCGTTTTGTTCCCTATTTTGCGTAAGAGGAAAGGAAAATTTCTGAATAAAAAGGTTTATGAAAGTCATCGCATACATAGGAAGAAGGTCCAAGTTTCAACTTCCGTCTTTCATTGTGGCACTGTGGCGAGGAATGATAAATCCTCTTTAATTTAAATGCACACATCATAGATCAAAACAGAAAAGATTAAAAAAGATTAAAAGCATGGAGAAGATAAATTAAATTCCACTAAGGAATTGTACAGCATGGTTCCCATTTTTTCCCTTTCGTCACTGTCTCCTCCTTTCGGCGCTTTTCTTCTCTTCCATCTTGAGCCGTCGAGGACGACGAGGAAAACTCACTACTTTCTCTACTTTCTCTCTCGTCCATTACCCTATCGCTCACAGAAGTCGTCGCTCACTTTTTCCTCTTCCAAAAAAATCTTTGCGTTTTCTCACCTAAAAAAGAGAAAAGCGGTCTTGGTCTGAGCCTACTTTGCCACAAGTATATTTTATTTGGCCACATTGCCACACACTCAGCCGACACATGCTGCCTCCCTGATATGTCCCTATTGCATTCCCTAACATAACACCTATTCTCGAACAGGGATTAAATGTGTGTGTGTTGTTCCGCTCTCACACTTTTTTCCTCTGTCGCCTGTAACCAAGGGCCAAAAAGCCAATTAGTCACAGTCACACTACGCCGACTATGTCGGTGTTCCTATGTAAAGTCACTATGTCACAACTTCACTGTAAATGATGTGTACACTCTCGCTTTCACGATTCTGAAATTTACTTCGGTATGTAGAAATATATAGTTTCAGCGTTTGAAAACAGCATTTTTATGAAAAAAGCCAAAGCATTTTTCATATCATGATGAATGTACAGTCGGAACGGAATAGAACAAATAAAGGTAGCAGTTGTAGTTCCTCTCACTCGTATTTGAGATGTAAGGAAACATTAAAAAACTCATTTTTTCAACTAATTTCTTACTATGTAAACTAATGTTGACTCTGCGTCTTGGGGTTTGACTCTGACTTTTACTGTGAAAGAAACATACGGAGACGAAACTATAAATGCAAGGAAATGAGAAAAATGTGTTTGTGGGTCACGGAAATTCACAGACATTTCGGGTGATTGCATTAGGTGATGGCGTCAAAGTGGCTGCCAGCGCACAGTTCGTTTCTCCCCGTATGGAATGCCACCAAAGCCAAATAGACCCAACGGGCAATGAAATTAAGTTGTTCAAGACGATGGGTTCCAAAACTCTAAGCTTGGGCCTGTTCTGTTCCTTCGTCTCTCTTGACTCTTCCGCGTCTCCCTCTCCTCTTTTGAGGAACGTAGGAAGACAGGACGAATAAGGAATTACTCCAGGAAAAGTCGTCAAAGAACGAATAACTCACATTCCATCATTCGACATTTCTGCCTCGGGCTCAGACTTGTCCACTGTAGCGTTCAATACCTTTCGCCTTATACGAATACGAATATAACTTTGGAATCGGAAGGAACAACCAAGGGAAATTAATTTATTTCTACCTTCTTTCTCTGACTCTCAAAACGTTTAATGCGAATTATGCCAGCATTTCTTTTTCCATCTTTCTAGACTTGCGAGCGCAAATAATATGATTTGATTCCAAAAGAGGAAGAATGGAGACGAAGGCTGTGCTACTTGATGCAATAATCGTTCACGCTGTCTAACAAACTTTTTTTTGGATTATTAAGTAAAAGATGAAAGCAAAATTTAAGGATTTCCTGTTTCCAGCTCCAGCGAAATCGTAAACAACATTATAAGATAATAAGGAAACCAAGGAGTGAACGAAAAAATAGTTAAGAGTGAGAGTGAATGAGGGAATGGGAGAGGGAAACAGCATCGGTGCTGGAGAGTAAGCTAAAGTGGCGACAGAGCTGTGCAGTTCAAGGCACAAGGTGCTTTCCTTTTCAGAGAGATGCACTCGTGCAGAAACTGGTGTATTATATAAGTAAAAAAGCTGATGAGACCAGGTTTTGAGGAGGAACATGTAGAGGAGGGAAAGGAAAGTAGCGTATGGTACAATGGCAGTACAGTTGAGCCCAAAATAATTGCAGGATTTCTGTCAAAATATCGACTTTTCCCTTTGAGCATTTGAAAGGAAAGGAACGGATAGCAGGACTATGAGACTATGAGACCTACCTCCGAAGACTAATATCTTCTCACCGTCACTTCGTCAGTCAGTCACTTGGCAGTCTGTCTTTCCTCATATCACTCAGGCTTCATGAATATTCCAACTGCACTTTTCACTCGACTGCGTCCGTCGATATCCATTTGCGTCCACGTATGTTGTCTCTGTTTTGCTCTATATTGCCTTTCCTTAGGGAAAGAGCTATTTGTGACTCGTTCAGTGACTCACTGAATTTTGAAGAGGGAGGCAAATGGGCTCGGCTCACCACTTTGTCTTTTCGCAGGTAGGACAGGATGTTCGAGAAAAAATTAAGAAAACGAATGGAGCTCATGCGATGCGATGATCGACTGTTGACGCTGAGGAAGGCTAATGATGGCCAGGTGGTACTTTGATTGCCCACTGGAAGCAGGTGGGATCTTTGCGTCCTTTGGGATGTCACTACGGATAACTGCGTACATATGTAAAGGAGTGGAAGGAAACGAAGCCAAATGCCGAGAACGAGTATACGAGTTCATTGTGCGTTGGACCAAAGTGGAAAGTCAGACTGCATTCAACGATATCGAGAGATGCTGTGTGGATAAGGAGGAGGCAGTAGTGGTCGTCTGTGGCTGACTCAGTTGAGAGTCTCAAGTCTCCCAGGAGACCTGGGCCTTTCCCTCCTTGCAACCGTCCGAAGAGGAAAATGAAATATGGGCCAAAAGGATTTCACGGACTCTTGTTTTTTGACTTTTGCTCTCCCCGTCAGCTTTTCCTGAGATTTTCTCTGGTATTCTTTTCTCATCCGAACCGTATAGTCTACTCAATCTCCTTGCATGCCAAAGGGGAAAAACTTGTTTTCTCTGCTGGGACAGAAATAAATAGGAAATCCTCTTTTGACTCCGCTTACAAATACATACAGTTTTCTTCGTTTCCATAAGTTTGTCCTCTTCACTCCCGCATTCCATCCAGGTTTTTCTCATTTGACTCACCAAAAGACTGCTTAATGGACCTATTTCGAATCCCATGTCCACCTTTCGCCTCAGTGCACGAGCGCTGGGGTGAAGAGAGAAATTATTCACCTCATACTCTCAAAAGTCCTCAGAGCGATCCCAAACTTACGATGCCAGATCAAGTATGGGTCAATCATTATATCTTTGCCAAAGCCGACACTGCAATGGCATCAGCATCATTCCAGCCTGATCTAATTTATTGACCTGAACAGTTACCAGCAGCGTCTGCTGACGAAACATGGCTTGATTTTTCTCGTCTTGTAAACAAACAGAACATTCAGGTCCAGAGAAAAATCAACTAGAGTCACAAAAAATCTTCAACCTTGGAATGTGACCACGGTCCTCAAAGTTCAAATACTTTAGGTTCCATTTCACGTTAACCTCATCGGAAGACACTAGTACTTATATGGTCCCAGTAAAATGCTACCACGCCCAAATAAAAAGTGGAACCAGCCACAACCCATCGAACTACATTGTCTGCAACCCCGTGGTGAAAGTGGCCTTCCCTTCCTAGCACAGGCACAGATGCTGTCTGAACAATTCTTCCCTCTGGTCATTGGGGAAACCTACTCACCTCTTCAATGTTCACTCGCTCCTCACTCTTTCTCAAAATGCACATAGTTCTTGACATAGTTTCTTTAACCATCCCTGTTCGTGTGAAAGAGTGTGCAAAACTATGTAAACTAGTAACTTTCTGGGAGACCAGACCGTGACAGAGTCTGCTTTAGCTTCAAGTAACTCAAAAAATCTAAAAAAAGGTAATTAAACGACAATGAAATATCACAGAACAAGGCTAACTTGAATGAGCAGGAGAAACAGCGACTCTCTTTTTATATACTAAAGTAGTACTACACATAGTGATTACGACCAGTGAGAAAGAGAGAGAGGATGTATAATGTTAGGTTTTCTGCAAAACACGCAAATAATTTTCAAGGCAGATCGTTGAGATAGCTAGCTCGGGAAAACCCTTGTATTTTTAAAAAAGAAAATGTAATATAGCTCAGTGCTATATGTACACGAAAAGGACTACATTGTACAGTTCAGGTTGTGAGCACAGTCGAGTATTCCTATTCCTACGCCTTAACTTACTTTGTCGGAACACAAGAGAACAAGCTAAGGGAATTGCTCTGTGTCGTTTGTCGTACAATTTCGTACGTGAACTTGTGTTTGTAAGCGTGTTGTTCCCAGTATTACTCTATATTTCGTTCAGAGCAGCTTTCTCCATACGTAAGCTCCTTGTAAATGGACTGATGGGGCGGACAATGTCATGCATGCAACTAGTTTTTCAGGAGCAATGATGATGTTTTCCAGTGATGCGAAAGCTATAAGAGCTGCAAAGAGGAAAACAGCACTACAAAAGCTTTAGAAGCTGAAAGCAATTTACCATGGACGAACTGTTTGAGAAACTTTCTTTTTCCTGCTGACATACGCAATAGTAGGTAGGAATCAAATCGCACACAAGGAATTTTTTTGCAACGTCAAATGGCCACATGGAGGCATGAAGGGGAAAAATTACTATATAAAACTACGTCTAAGGAGGAATACATAGTGGAAGTGGAAGAGGGGAGAAATGTATTTTGCATACATGGGATCTCTAAAGATGTTCATGTATGCATACACTTTTTGCAATATGTCACTCCACATCAGTGTTTTTGAGAAGCTACACTAGAGCAGCTTCGAATCAGGTCAGGAGTGCTCGTTTTTAGTTCTTACTACCGAATAGGTACATATAGTATGTGTTTGTGTGAGAAGTGAGAACAATGACAATGGTGCATGCAGTTCTAAGGAGGACACGAGGGGCAAGTGCAATTGATAGATCCGTTTTGTTACATTGTAAAATCTGAGCGGGAATAGGGATTGCGGGAGTGAAAGACGGAATGACGAGCGACCACTGGCTGTGTAACATAAAAGCGGAAAAAGTCACTACGAGCAAGTTATACTCTCCTTTCTCCTTTGGCAGTGTAATAACAGCAACTACAGTATACGTCACAGTTTTCCCTTAGTAGAGAAAGTAAACTGGAAGTATCGAAATTGTCCCATCGAAATCGTGTGTCATTCTTTGGCATGTTCAACATAGATTTCTTCACAAAAGGTTTTTGGCTGGGAGGAATGGGCATGAGTGCGCGTATACAAGTTTTGAAAAGCGTCCCTAGTTACATAAAGTGGTGCTAAAGGTAACCAAAGTCAGCAAGTTTAGTTGTGAGTGTGTGCAGCTAATGATCAACGTTTCCTTCTCGTTGTCACCTGAGCTTACGGCCTGACAAGTGTATTTTGTGTCGTGGGAGCGTCGTTGTCGTTTGTCTTCCAAAGGCGATATTTAGGAGAAAGAAATGTGAAACAATTAATGGCTTATGCATCACCACTTGTCGACTAAGCACGAGTGATGTATCGCCCGCAAATCATGTTTAATTGAGACATACTCAAGTCTCCACTCCCGTACATCATCACATAGAAAATTCATGTCCGACAAAAGAGAAAATAGGCTCCCCATTCTGCTCACATTGCCCTCAAGCCTATTTTCCTTTCTGAGTAAAACACATTAAGATACCTCGATCCCTATCAAGAGGCTTTCACTACCCACTAACAGCTGAAACAGCTTGTAATGTCATTAAGGCAACCTAATTTCTTCTTACCTTGGACTCGCTGCCTTCCTACCGAATGGAGGAGGCTCACCTTTGTCTCTCTTCATACTTTGTTGCTGCAGAGTCACTTGGAATGTCCAACAGATTCTCTGGGGTGACTTCAGACACCCGAAACCTAAAAGTCGGCCACGGGAAGCAACCAAAAATCCAATCAATTCTTAGCACTTATCTGGCCAATCTGCTCAAAATTCGGGGTCACGAGTTCAATTTCACTATTTACGCACCAAGTTTTACATGCTGGGCACACCCTGTAATTACAATGTAAAATGTCAAGTACAACTGACACATACACAAAAACTTTGGCTTTTGTTTCGTTTGTTTTTCAATAAGTTCAGGAGTACGGGAACTCAATCGATGTATAGTATAACTACAATGTTTAGAGTATTTTCCTATTAACTTTTGAAAAGATAAAACCACTTTTTTGCGCTACTCTCACAGTCTTGAACACATTTAGCATAAAAACGAAACAGGAAAGAAAGAAAAGGCAAATCCTCGAATGAAATCATATGCTGTTGAACGAATGAGGGAATTGTGGAGGATAAAACTTGACAGAGTTATTAATAATTGTTTTGAAGGAGAACTGAGGCGAGAGCATTTACGTGTAAACAGCGGAAAAGTGACAATTGAAAAAAAAAGTGGAACAAGGCGGCGTGGAAAGGATGCTGAATGCCCCAATAGACTTTGGAAGTGTTTCATGCTTCTCTTCACGATGGAATTGATGGACTGAGGCTATTTGGACTCGCAGCCGGCTTGTGAAAGGAAGCCCAGCCGCTTTCACTGCTACCTCAGCCCGCATGTCCCGTCATTGCCTTTGCTCAAATAGGATTTGTATCACTCCAGAATGCTCCACGTTCAACTCGTATGTAGTTGAGAAACGAGAAAAAGAGAAACAGTCTTTCAACTCCTTTTGCCTTTAGGTAACCGCACAATTCAGGTTTGCCTTCCTATCACCTCTCCATGGGCTACTTTTTATTTTTTTTTACTTCTGTCGTCGTTCGTACGAACAGTACCTACATTCGTCTTTGCAATTTTTCCCCCTTTTTCTCTTTTGTTCCAAACCACTTAGAGTAGAACAATCGACAGAAACTTTGCAGAATTCCGGGCTACACACGAGCCGAGTCGTCCTGCAGCCCTTCCTTTGTTTTAAATGAAAGTTACAAGACAACGAGAGAAAAGGAAGAAAGTTCAATTTGGAAGCTTTTTCCTATCTGTAGATTTGTGGCTGCAACAACTATGAGACACCAAAAAGAGAAAGGTGAAAAGAGAACGAGGCGAATTCAAAAGCAAAATAATACAATGAGAAATCTTTTTTGTGGGCGCAGAGTTAATCCCACGAATACAATGCTCCGACTCAGACTTTCGGCCAAGAAAAAGTTATTAATATGGAAATGGAAAATGTGAGAATTTTGGCTCGATGAGATTACAATGATCATGTTGCAGTAATCGGAGGAAATGAACTCCCGTTTTGTACGACAGCGGTTTTACAACAAAAGGGATAGTTAATAGAAAGGGAGACTGAGTTGTTCTTTCCGGCTTTTATCGACGGAGCTAAGTATAAAGTGCTGAGTCGTATTTATGAGGAGAAATTAGGATACTCTTGAGTGCTGTATGTTCCAAAGTGACTATTTCCTAAGACAATAATAACGGGAAACGGGACCGGACCACATCCAATAATAAATAAAGTGGCTGGTCTGGGAGTTTGATGTCAACTGGGGACAACACACATAATCCTCAGCTCAATTACCGATCCACATTGGAAACCACTGGGAGGAACCAAGTCGATTTGGAATGACACACATTGAGAGCACGTTCATACGTAGTGCCAGGCAGTCAGTGGTCTTCCTTTCCACTTTATCTTGACCGGTGAGACTCTCGACTCTCGAGAAACTTTGAGCATCAAGGAAACAAAATTTATCCTTCCTTTCCATTTTAAGTGTGCTGGTCCAACAGTCGACGACACTCTGAGTAAAACGAGTATATACTAGTACAGTATATGTTATAATAACATATACTACTAGAATGACTCCAGGCTACTACTATTACAACTTACAACCACTACTATACAATACTAACATACGACACGATAACACTGACTACGTAATGTGTGTTTGTGTGGGAGAGTCAGAGAATGAAAAAGAAAGAGAGAGAAAGCGTCGTATGTGAGTGTGTGTGTGAAGCCGCATTTGCAATAGTTGAGCAGGTAAGAAAAAGAAAGAGAGTGGCAAGGGCGCAGAGAATATTTCTATGTGAGTCTTTCTTCTTAACTTCCCTCAAAATGCTTTCCGGTTTCCGCAGCTCTCAACTTCCAAATTCCGGCACAGCTCGTACTATTATGCCTGGCTTTGGCACGCAATCGGCTGATTCCACCTGAAGCCACTACAGGCCTTTGTCCCACCTGCGTCTTTCTCTCTAATTCCATTAGGATCCTGCTGGACTTTTCCATTTTTGCTTTTATTCATTCTCTAACAGAGTCCGTTTCCTTTCGTTTCCGTACAAAGGTCGATTCCTATCCCCCCATATTCCTTGATCTGATTTCATAATCTGAACGACATCGTCATCTTCCTGCTTTTTCTTCTCATCGCGTGTCATTATAATTAAGGGAGAGATGTTGTAATTGTTCTCATTAATATGTTTGTACTTACAAGGCTTTCTCAGCTTCCTTTCTGTTCTGTTCCTCCAATCTTCTTCTGTGAACATCACATTTGCACAAAAACCTACACGCTTTATTTTCCTAGAGTGAAGAGTAGGAAAATTTTACGCCTTTCAATCTTACCAAATTTCCTTCCTGCTACTCTAATTTAAATTCAAAGGAATACAAAGGATACTTGAGTAAAAAGAGAAACAGAAAACAGATTTCGGCTTGATTAGTACTCGTCGTCGTTTTACGGCGTCCTCCTCTTTTCGGCTATGTAAAAGATCCTCTTCTTCTCGTCATTTTGGAAATGACTGTCTCTTATTTTTCATTTCATGTTTGGTCTCTTGATTATGGGGAAACAGAGGAGTTAAATGTGCGTTTCCCTCGGTGATTTGTTTAGACCTATGGAATATAATTAAAAAGCAAGTAGAATCGATCGGGGCATGCAGTGCTCACTCATGTAAATATTGAATGAACTCACTCTCTTCGTCTCTACAAGTCAGCACACAATAAAAATACTAGTCCAAAGAAACGATGGAACTACTACTACAACCACTATGTACTTCTACTTACTACATACTTTCCCTTCCTTAACAAATGAATTGAAATACAAAAAAAACGCATACTCATTTTGTGTGGCTCCTTTTCTGGTTTCCTCTAATAAACAAATAATACGTTCTTTCTTTTCCCTCTTCATCCCTTCACCTTTTGCTCTATTTATACAAATGAATTCCTAAATATATCCTAGTTTCCCCTTAGCCTTAAGCACATTAAATCATAATTTCACATTATTATTCCATTCAAACAAAAAGAAGACCTGTAACCACAATGTTCCTTAACGTCATCCCATTATTAAAGAAACGATTTGAAAGCATTCATTGGAGAAAAAAATGTGAAAATACCAACTTTGAAGTGCTCTCCACGCAAAAATGTGGATAGTACATAATAAGTAATACTATATAAACTCAACCTGAAAAGCTAAAACCCATTGCATAAGAGGATAATATGAAATAAAATTTGAAAGTATGGATGAATGTAAGCCATATGAGTACAATAATGCATTGCATTCACTATGTTTGCATAGTGAACGCCTCAGCTGTCAAAATAACATAACACGCTAATAAAAGTAAGAATTATATACTAGGACGATACTGTGCAAACAAAATGGTTAGGTTTAGGTGTGATAATATCGTTTTTATTACTATATAACAATGGAATGAAGAGAAAGTCTCAATATTTTACTATTAGTATTCCAGTGTCGTGGTACATGGCATGGTAACATAATAAGTACAACATGTCATGAGAGTGTGGGCAAAGCAGACCAAGAACGACGGACCGTTGTTGCAGTAGCGGCGGCGGCATCGGCAATGCATAAAGCAACACTTGTGACAACCGGCAGTTTGCAAAGGACTACGACTTATTATACGACCAACGAAAGTTACAAGAGGCAAAAAAAGTGTGGTTCTACTACCTCTTGTGTTAGTATAGTTTCATTGTGAGTGGAAGGTTATGCAAACAGTATTTTAATGTGGCAAAACGGTTTCCACATCGGGAAATACTTCCGACACGTCTTTCCTGTGCATTCTTCATTGGTTTTATGCAAGAGCAAGCAATGCAAAGGACGAAAAGGATTCCTTTCACTTTCTCTTTGTAGAACCGCGAGCTGCGCCTCTTTTCTTTCAATTCTTATTCTTTTGGTTCTTCTCTTGTTCGACTACGTCGCTTGGCTGTCTCTTCTTGCTCTCCTTCCATATGTATGTATGTGAGAAAATATGCTGGAAAAACGATTCTAGTAAATCGATAAAGTACTAATTAAGTTTTGAAAATGTGCTGAATAATTTCAAAAGTGAAAGAACTGCGGAGAATTTTACTTCAGGAGTCCAAGGCCTGAAGCACGGATTGTGCTGAGGAAGCGACCCATCCAAGGAGGGACTTTTTATCAATGCTGACAGTTCTCTCACAAACCACTTCTCATAGGTAGCACAACCCTTCTTCGACTTCTATCGCAGTGAACAGCTCTTTTTTCAATGGTCTCCTCTTCATTATTACCTATTATTATTGATTCTCCATCTGTCCCGCTTTCTCCAGGCACAAACCAAAGAGATTCAAACCCTCTGCGTGTTTATGGAGCGAAAGATGTCATATCGCCTTACATACGAAAAATATACACTACATCGTTTTCTCTTTTCTCCTATAGTACGCACGCTAACTTTTGCTATGCTTATGCATGACTTTTGTAATGTAACGCCACTCCAAAAAGATGATATTGCCTTCCATTCCATTTCCGATAGTTTGACTCAGCACCAGCGTAACAAGCACAGGATGAGCAATTATAATCACAAGAGACGACACTTAACAGTTAACCGTGTGCAGCACTGCAAATAGTCTCCCTGTTTCTAGCCCATTAATATTCGCACGTGCTCCACAACTCACACATTCTCTTCCTCTGCATAAGAATAACACGACAACACGATGTGACAAAGTGCTGTGGCACTTTCTCCTACACTGCGCGGTTACCGTTTTCCATCTTAGTACAATGTAATGTAACTATGTAACGTATTGGTGCTATGCTTTTGTGCTAATAACATACTATACTAGTGTTACAACTTTGTGCGACAACCCAGACATGACACTATCCTCCAGGATACGAGTTTCAGCCCCGCTTGCGATTGTAGTCTTACGGAAGAGTCTGTAGCCCGTGCTGCTACACTTATCCCGTTGTGCTTAACCTTTAATCACATCAAAGCTTTGACATTTCCAACCTCGCTTCAAACGAAAGTGTCCTCCGTCATTTAAACCTCACTGTGCTGACACAAACTTGTTTTCCTCTGTCTTCCAAGATGATTGGCTATGTGTAACCATCAACATTTTGATGATTTTGTGCCACCAAATATAGCACTTTCCAACACGTTCAAGTAGGATGCTTTCCTTTGACGTCATTCCTGTTAGAATCACGGTTTAGATGTATCATTTTGCCTGGACTACACGCGTGAAAAAATTATGTTGCAAAGGTGAAAAATCCAGCAATGAAATTTTCAAATAGGGCACCGCTGCTATTATTCGACGGCGCATATTTTATTAAAAGATTCTTTCATTTATAATAACAATAAATTTTAGTTTGTTAGATTCTTGAATCGAAAAATAAAGTTAGGGGAAAAATTTGACTTGAACGAAAGAAAAATCTTTTTCTGACAAAAAGGAAGCACATGAGGGTGTGCTGTTCGAGTTGTTAGGTGAGTTGGTTAAGTGGGTGAGAAGCATTTGTAAACAGATTTATCATTCTGAAAATAGGGAGAGCAAAAAAAGAGAAACGTATTTTCTCAAGTTGAGTGATAAACAGGTTTTTTGAGCTCCTTTCTTTGCTTCATCGTTCCTAGTGCCTGTCCACGCACACGTCAGAAAACCATCAATAGAAAAAATGAAGGCGCTCCATTTTAGATTAAAATTGGCCAAAGAAAAATGCTACCCATCTTTGTTCTAAGAGCTAAACATCTCTTGAGAATAAAGTTAGTGTGAAGCTGTGATGCGAAGCAAGTATTTTGCAATCAAGGATCCAAAGACAATATTCAACAACAATGGCAAAATACAAGGACATTACAGGAGGAGCGACCTGTATTTTTAAGCTATCGTTTGTATATATAGATATAGCATAAACCAGGAAAGTCGGTTCTAATGTGTCTCAGTCTCACGTGGACAAAAGCAAAAAAAAAACGTCGCTAACAAAACTCCATTTTACTTTGGATCAATACTTGACAAATTCGTGTTTCCTACTTTCGTCGTTGAAAAATCAAATTGTTCACGTTCCACTCGCTCGCCTTTTCTTGACTGTACGTCATATGCACAGCTAAGTGAATTCTGTGCAGACGACTTGTCTGTTCTTACCTTTTTGCATTATTTGCCTTTGTTCAGCTCTTTATTTTATCGCCTTGCATGTCATCTACATCTATTGTTCCTTACTTTCTCCACCATTGATAGTTAGATCAAATGGTCAGTGGCTAGTGGCTACTTATAGCTTATTTTTTCAATACTAAGACTGATGTTACCTTTCCATTTCGCGGAGTTACAGGAAAGTGTATGTTCTTGAGCAATGTTTGTGACAGCGTGAAAGCAAAATGAGTTTATCTCAACTTTTCTCATCTCTTTTAAAATTGTGATTTTTCTATTTATCTGAACTATCTAAAGAATGAAATGAGAAGAGATGTCCTGTTCTCGCCTCGACTCCTTTTCTCGAGCTTCCTCGTCCAATACCAATAAAGGATGCTGTATAGACAATATACACTTTGCTAGAAATGGTACATCTTTTAATATATACGAGGCATGAAACAGTCAACACAATGTCAAAAACCGCTTCCTTTAAGAAAACTGTGTTATGTCACTTTTCTGGTTGAGGAGAGAGAAGAGAAAAGAAGAGAAAGGGTGGGAAGCCATATTGAGCATGTACGTACATGATCGTTTCTTGAGGACAAAGAGTTTGCAGTGGTATTAGCCAAGCAATTTCCTTGTGTTGAGTGCTCCTTTTTTATGAAATGGTTTGCCAAAAAAGTTTGCCAAGAAAGCAACAGCTTTCATTCATATCACAGGAGCAGCGGCAGTGGCAAAAGAGTCAACTGAGGCTTTTTATTAAACACCCAGGGATATAGCATGAAGTGAAATTCTTCTGTTCAATTATTCACCATTTAAATTGTGTGTGAGAAAAGAAAGAAGTCACGTCTCAATTTTCCCTTGTAAAAGAAAGAAAGCTACTCGTTCCTCAGCTATCACTCATGCTATGGATGAGACTGACTTTCGTTTCTGGTCTGGGTCTGGGACGGATGGTGTGAACTCACTCCACGGTTTCATTTACATCTCTCCTCTGTCGTTCCGTTCCATCTCTGCCTTGGTTGAATAACACACTTTTTCTTCTCTATTTGTTGTGTGCCACTCTTGAGGTTTCATTTCCGTTCCAAGCTTTCTTCAAATTGAACCTTTGTGCAGAGGTTACTCGTTAGTAGTCTCATGGTGGATCGTAAAAATCTTTCAATCCTCCATCTGTGTTTGCTCAAAACCTAGAAACTAGGGGAAATTAAGACACTCACCTGAATCCATAATATAATTCTACGTGGAAACTGGGACACAGGCCAGAAAGACAATAAAGTTCAGTATCTTCTGCCGGGTGCCATTGAGAACAATGGAAAATGAATGAAGGGAAAGCCAAAGGGAAAGCCAAAGGGAAAGTGGAGTGGAATTAAAATCCCGGGTGGATTGCATCGGTCATGCATAGTGAGACGAGGAGTCGACGAGAGGGTCGAGTTCTGGGAAAGTTGGAAACGGCTATTATATTCTAATAGCAATTCTGTAGTTTTTGTTGACGTGACGTACATTTCCTTTGACCATGTCAAAATGCAAAAGGAACTCGGAAGTCTGAACTGCATTTTGCCTTGTGTCGTCATAAGTTATAACGAGCTGGGGCTAATTCCAACTGAAGTTTAATTAAATGTCTACATTAATAGAGTGCCGTCAACGCTCTCCGGAGCACGGTGCGGACTACTAGTGCCTTATTCCATCTCATTACATTCAGTGCTCAATTCCAAGTCGGTCTCATTCAGCTTTTACTACCACAACGAAGAAGGGCAAGGTTCGAACTTGGAAGCAAAAGCGGAAGACCTGCTCGCACTTTTCATCGTATCATCGTGTATATGTAGAAGCGACTTGGTCCCCGCTCCTCTCGGTCAAAGAGATTCTGGGCGCTGCCTAGTATCTCAATCTCCATTGTTGTACAGACTCATTCGACAGGGAAAGGGAATAGGGTTTTGCCATTCTTTTTTCGTATCTCAAGACATAATCATAATAATTCTCAGAGAAATCCTCTGCAGACACTAGGACTACACAAAAGAGCCTAAGGATGCCCCTCTTACGTTGTCCAAGTGTGTGTGGCTCTGCCTTTCTCATTACAAATGATGACTTTGTATGAAGAGTGAGATAAAGCAAAGCTAGTTAGTCTTCAGCAGCATTCAAATGCACAGGGAGACGCAGATGATGATAAAGTGCGTCGTCACAGACGGCAGGAAAGAGCTCTCCACAACCTCTCTTTTTTATGGTCTGAGCCCATCAGGCGTGGAGAAAGTTGGAGAAAGCCCTCGAGTGAAAATGGGATTCTCTGCTTTTGAGTCACCGTGTGAATTTTGCATTGCGACTGAATTGCCTTTACGAGAGCACAACGCTACCAAACCACCGGCGAGAGACCAATCCATTTTGGTCGACAGCCAGAGAAACCTTTTGGACAGGGAAGTGGACAAAAGGGAACCGCAGTAGGGACATCATGAATCGCATGTCAAATTGCATTCGGTCTCAGCCTGAAGTGGACCATGGTCATCACCACCACTTCCCTTTCTACACTTGCATCGCACTCAGAAAGCCAACTCTGTCTCTTTCTCTCTTTCCCGTCCCAAAGTGCCTGTCGACTTCCCTTCAACTTTAGGCCATCTGCTGTGGTCAAAGCATCGCCTCGCTGCGCATCCACTGACTCAAATTGTAAAGTAGCTCTGTCCACTTTAGACCAAGAAATCAGACCAACCTTCCACCACTTCCCTTCCTAGACACCGGCCCATCTCAAATCCTTCTCTTCTCTTTCAACCAACGTTTCAACACATACACTCATTCGATTCCTGGCAGCTTCCTAAAATTTCTCGTCTCGAATGTGAGAAAGCACTTGATTAGATTTACAACTGTGAATCAGATACGGACAATAGATGTGATCAATGTAACAGGGAATGGACCCTGTCTGCAAATATTCACTTACTTTGTGCTACTCCTCGGTCAGACACCATTTGAGTCATCCGGTAATACTAATACTGTTATATATAGTCCTCCTGAGATTTCAGTGCCGGTCTTCCTATTTTCCAAAATGCCGTAATAACGTTGCAATAAGCTTGACTGTAAGGCTGTAACCAATGCAAACCGTAGTGCTGATAACTTTCAGTAATACAAAGTCAGCCTCAAGAACGATGAAACTTGATAACATTTAATAACGCATATGGTATATACTATTAATTATTATTAGAATCATTATTACAAGTGAACTTAGTTCTGCCGACTTGATGCAAATGCAGAGCATCGCTTTATTATGATTTCTCTTATATGACTAGTTTAGTTAGTTTGGTTTGGTATTATCTGAGAAAATCCCGAAAAGGCCAAAGGAAATTATTCTTCTGTTTGAAACTAAACGATAATCAGGAGGTATTTCCGAATACTGAACGTATATCTAATTTCCTTATCTTCTATGTTCTTCCATATGATCATTATGGGACGAAGGAGTTGAGGAAGTTGGGCTCAGCGTGATTATTATTGTTATTGGAGAGGAGGCAACTGGAGGAAGGAAGGAGTGACATTTGTGGCACTGTTGATTTACTGGAGTGAAAAGAAGAGGGTCTCTTGAGAAACCCCTTGAAGCCATTCTGCTTCGAATAATGGACGATAATTAATTGGAACTAATTATAGGCAATTACAACCGCATTCTGCATTCAAAAGGAGAGTCTTCAGTCCCTTCCTTTACTGCTTTGGCTTGAGTCTATTGTCCTTTTCCTTCAAGTTTGCTGCTGCTGGGGAGTCAGCCGTCTTCTTATATTCTTTGTAACGTGCGTACTATATTATACCTTTTCCGCTTCTCCTTTTGACTTTCTTGCTCAATTTTAACATTCGGATAGAAAAACATAAAAACATGGGTAAAGGGTAAAGGCACACATTGCAATGGAATGGGTTTGAAATTCTCATCGTCTTGTGTTGTTCTCATTCTGATTCTATTTCGTGAGCGCTTTCCTTTATTTCTTATAAGCGTGGTGTGGTGTGGCTGGTGGTTGTCCCAGTGCTTATGCAAATTAGCCTTGTGTGTCCTGGTCCGCATAATTCGCCAAGGAAAAAGGAGACAGGAGACAGGAGTCCACTAATTCTAAAGTGAATTCGGCAGAGCATAAAAATAATAAAGAAACCATTGTCTTTTCTCTAATACAGAGCTATTGAGTGTGGGTAATCTTGCTTTTTAAAGAGAAATTAATTTTTGCTCAAGTCGGAAAGACGCTTAGTGTTGCTTAACAACTGCACGACCGGACGAGAAAGACGCTCCAAAACGTCGAAACTTCTAAATCGCCACATTGTGCACACGCCGAAGTTTTTCAGGTTGCCAGTCGGGCATTTTGAACACTTGGAAACCACCAAAGTCTCCAAAGTATGGTGGGTTTTGAAACAATGGTACTCGTCTGCCAAGTTGAAGTACAATGAATCCTTATTGAGCTCTTATAAAAGGAACCTACTACATATACGTTGGTAACAACGGGAATTTGAGTCTGGAAACGCATAGGAATTTCAGGTTCGCCTTCGACTCCGACTTGAAGCGGATTAAGCACATAGCTGCCGGTTGAATATGAGAGCGGAAAACCGATCTGGTATGTTCCCGTTGTTCTGGGCATTTAATAATAACAAGTGCAATCCCCTCACTCTGTCTGTGTCTAATACCTCATCGAATTGGGATCTGCGGTCGCATAGGCTGCAAATGAGGCAGAACGCAGTCACCTGCAAAGCTCGTCCACATCCAGAAAGAGGATGGAGGAAAGGCGAGTGACGGAGGCGACGAAGACAAAAATCCATTTCATTTCATTTCTTCCCTTCCTTCATTCCATTTGTGTGGTGGAGGCGGATCACCCCGAATAAAACATGATGACTTTGAAAGACGAATCGTGGTCGGAGCCTCCGTTTGGCGTGCCATTCACTCATTCCTTAGGTGCAATACACCGTACGGCACTGGTAATATACTATCTCCGGGACCACTGACGCCAACTGGGCCAAGTGAGGAGAGCAAAAGGAAGAGTTACTTTCACCACTATACATACATCCCAGCTCCGGTCCCGCTTTCACTGGGCACAGGCCCGCACAAAATCCAAGACATCTTGCAGGACGGACAGGTGGAGGAAGACTGCCGACATACTGTTTCCAAATTCCAGTGGAATGAATGGAGATTTGAAAGGAACTCCAGGCTCCATTTCCGTTTTTAAAACAAAGATTGCATTTCATATCCAACCTCAATATCATACTATTCTACGAGCACGTTATTAGAACAGACTGATTCCTACATTTCTACCTACAGCCTTCAGTGCATTGAGTGAGATGACAAGGTTGCACTAGAAGAAAGGAGACTTTGAAGAAGTGAGCTGCCATGCCGGTGCATGATTTGTTGTGAAATAAAAACTGGTGCTGTAGAAAGGACAGAAGGAAGACGAGAGCCATTTCATCTCAAGCAAACGTCTAAGTTGTGTCACCATTTAATTTAGTTTTTTGAAAGAAGGAGAAGGAACGGAGTTTTGTATTAAAAAACCAATCAGTTTTTGTTTAATTCCACAGAGACGAAGAAGTCGACTTGCTGAAAGTGAAAGCAATTAAGTCTCCACAAATGAAGTAATAAGAGTCAGCCGCAGTTTGCTAATGAGTGTTTGGGTTCTCGAGAGAAAGGCGGGCGGGTTGGCTTCCGCTCACATGCATCAACATGCCCGTATAGTCACACACACACTTTCTCTCTCGTTCGTTTTGGTCGGAATTGAGTTGGTTGGTTGTTGGAGCCACCCAAAGCTTAGACAGAGCCAGGACCAGGCAGCCGATTACTCTGGGCAGTGGAAGACTTGTCTTCTATCTCTCCACTTTTGCAGAGCTTACTGTCTGCAGCTCTTACTCTTTTCGGCACAGTTTCAGTTGGGTTCAATTTGCTCGGGAAAGAGATGGAGAGAGAGAGAGAGAGAAGAAGCACAAAGCCGAATTACTCCACAGCCTTCTACCTAAGTTTCATTGTATGTATTATACTATAAAGTTATAATATTATAGAGGGACGTGGATGACGATGAGGACGACGAACGGAAAACCAAGCCTGAAGAAGTGGAGAGACCGCCAGGATGGTTTCCCTGTGGCTGCCTTTCATCAGTGAAAGTTGTGTTATGCATGCATGTACACAAGCTGGGAAGAATTGTGTAGGCACAGAGGAGCAACCTCAGTGTGATAATCAGACTCAACAGGACACACAAGAACATGGGAAGCAAGTCAATGTGTTTGTGTGTGTTTCAGTAGAGTTTGATCATTGAAACGCTTTCCAAATCTTCCGACAAGATAGCTTTGCCCGCAAAATCTCATGCATGGCACATCAACATGTTCGTGCATACAAAAGCACAAAGCAAACAGTCTCTTGTGCGAAGCCGTCCCTTCAACTTATCCTTTTCTCAATGGAAAACACCAAGAGAGAGGCTCAGTATGACTTGAAAAGACGAAGAAAAGAAGCCAAGTGTACGTGTGAATGGTACATTTGAATGCAAAAGATTTCAGTCTACAAGTCTATGAAGGAAAAAGAACGAGTGAGCGAGTCGCAACATTGTACATACATACTAACATGTAAAAATTTCCATTGACTTGCTCCTGTTCCTTTGCCCCAGAAAAATCTGTTACACTCATCCGATATCCTATTGTGACCTTTTTCGTTCCTTAACTCAAAACTTTTTTTCTTTTTTGGAATTTCTTTTCGATGCAAACGGAGAATGGGAAATGAGTTGTTGTAGGTTGTAATGTAATGCGATGTAATGCCAAAGCTCTGTAAGCGTGAAGGAGCGATCCGTTCCTTCTTCCCCGTCAGAGCACTTTTTCCGCACCGATGCCTTCTTCTCTGTTGGATTCTTCTTTTCCCTCCTTGGTTATCTCAAAGGAAGCCGGGCAGGTCTTGCTGTGTCAAGAAAATATGTGAAACAAAAAGAGAATATACACGCCCGGCAACGAGACAGCAAAAAAGAAAGAGAGCCCGAGTCGAATTCATTTGAAGTCAACAAGGTGTGAGGATTCGTTCAGGAAAAAAGGCAATGGTATTCCGTTTTCCGCTTTCTCCATATTCCGCAACATGCCTCATATACGCTACATGGCATTCTCACAACTCCATTTCCCTTTTCTCCTCTCCTCAACTCAAATTACAGCTTGACTCACAATTTCCTCTAGTCAAGTGGCAGTGGCACGCACTACAACCAATGCACTCGCATCCCACCCGCCTTCCAGGGCACTACACTTTATTCAATAGCCGCCAAAGGATACGGCCTTCAAGGAAAAAAATACTGGAGAACCCCAGGACCTGAGACTCATCGTCTCACTTTCGTCACTCGTCTCAAACTCTCTTTCTCCAAGTCCACGACTTACACCTTACACCCTCTAAATATATTGACTTTTACTAGAAATCCAAGGCAAAAACCTTCAATCATCATGTCATGAAAAAGAAGCCGAATACTCGAACTGCACTTTGATTTTGTTCATAGACAATCCACAATCAGACAATCATACATGAGAGACCCACTTATTGACGACGATCATACTGTACATCTCATCCACATTCCCCAAAAATAAGCAATTTTAAAGGAACTCAAAAGCGAAAAATAAAATAGTTCCGCATCAGCAAAAAAAATGATCGGATTGCTCTTTCTCTATGCCAAACATGCACAATCGATAAAAGAGTCCTGAAATAATAAAAATGCTCTTTCCGAGTCATTTAAAGGTAGACACGAGTTTTATTACTCTTTGGAAAATCCGGTATGCAAACTTCTTTGATTATTTTCTAGAATCTTTCAAATTATATGATGACGATAGATAGATAAGACTCATAAATAAAACTTTCCTTCGTGTGCTGTAGTTGACGTTGAAATAATCAATTATTAAGCGCAATTAATAATAATCGACATCCATGCTATTATAAAAGACTTGACAGTTGACAACACTCTCGTGTACATTATTTGCATTTTGATCTCATTTTAACCAATGTAGTGATACAAAATGTAGTGATGGGAAGCATTTTGATAGGATTTATTTTGGATAGGAAGCTCATACTCGCTGTACAACATCCTTGCACAACCTTGCTAACAAATTCTTCGCCTCACTCCCTCTGTGCCGAAAGTCCATGTCCGCGGCCTCTCTCACTCTAATGTGGTCTAACTCTAATCTAACCTTAACGATAAAAGTTGGCTAGAGACAACGATCAGACGATCACTCACAGCTCAAACCCGCTCAAACCATACAACTTCATTAATACTTTAGACTTTTTTGTATACCATTACGTATTTTAATTGAGAATTTTTCATTTACGAAAACGAAATTCGAACCTTATAAAAACAAATATAATTGCAAAAGAATATAATTGCAATCTGTTCAATTGCAAAAAAAAGAAACAAGTTGTATTGAAGGTGGTTTTAAACAAAGGGAAAAAAAGGCTCAGTGTGGATCGGCCGAGTTCCCGCGCCTCCTGCACTGCCATTTTGAGTGTGGGATTCACACAGGTAGTAACCTGCTCCGGCTCCTGCCGCAATTCTTATTTTATTTCCTCCGTCCAGTTTAGTTTTTTAAAAGTGATTTTTATAATTTTTATACAGACATTACATAGACATGACGATTTTATACATTTTGTCGTAAATAAAATTGTCACACGGATAATTGGTAGTACGATTTTAGCTTGTGTGTTTGACTGTTAATGAATAAATGTCGTGTTCATGTAATTGTAGTTCAAAGATCCAGCTTTGAGTTTGTTGACAACTAAAAGACAACTCTCGACAAGGTAAGTTTTGTTTTGCAGAATGTGAATTTTGATTTTAAAATGTTTGTGTGTGTTGTTGTAGTAGTATAATAACGTGTAAATACAGATTCATGAATTGAATAAGGAATTGTTTGATTCACATTGACATTATATACCTTGACGAAATAAACAAAGTAATGATAGTTTGTTTCAGTAGGTGGTCCGGTGCATCTTAACTGTTGTAACAGTCGGTGAGGCTGTGTTCTTATGAGTTTTAAAGGGCCGATTAATTTTAAAAAAAGGACCAGCTGGTACGAATGTGTATTTTTTTGATTTGTCTGTTCTCTATTTTATAAATTATTTATAATTTAGCAAGTTGTCATCATGGATTGCTATAAAATATTGAATTGTGTTACAGATTTCCTAAAAAAGCTCAACAGAAAACCATGTCAGAAGGTCAGAGAAAGTCGACCCGTTCGTCTGTGGAGAATAAAGCTCCGAAAGTCACGGATCGTCGTGCGGCAAATCCGGTTACGACGAGGGTACCACCGGCAACAACAGCAGCAGCAACAACTGCTAAAATGCAAACTATTTCAGTAAGAATTGCTAAAGCTCAAAGTCAAAGTGTTCCAGCAACATCGACAACTGCTAAAGCTCAAGGTATGACAGCAACAACTGCCACTGCTAAAGCTCAAGGTATTTCAGCGACAACTGCTATTAAAATTAAAACTATTCCAGCAGCAACTACTCCTAAAGCTCAAGGTATTCCAGCAGCAACGACAACTGCTAATAAAAGTGTTCCAGCAACAACAACAACTGCTAAATCTCAAAGTATTCCAGTTGCGGTTATCTCTAAAGCACTGACCAGTAATACATGTCCAGTAGTAAATATGGGAAGCGCCTTACAGACAGATTGGACATCTCGTGTTCGCACAGAATTTAGTAAACTTCGTTGTAAGAAACGAATTCGCAAAATGGAAGAAGCAAAGAGAACTTGGAGAGAAAACAATGCGTATGTTAAACAATGTGTCGAGCAAAGTATGTTTAATTTAAATGATTTAAATGATGCATGTCAATTACTTCACCATTATGAAACACCGTTTGTATCTTAATAATTTATTCTTTTCCAAAAAATAGATCAAGAGAGAAACAAAGTAAGCGTAATTTGGGATGTTACCACAACGGAACCTGAACATGAAACATGCATGAAAAAGGCGTCGTTCACGTCACTTAACGGCAGACACACTCAGACGGCCAATATTCGTGTGATTGAGTCGATTACGGCCACTCCAACAATGTACAATTGGGCGCCGATACAACAAAATTTTATGGTAGAAGATGAAACTGTACTCCTCAATATTCCATATATGGGGGATGAAGTGTTGGACAAAGATTGCACATTTCTTGAAGAACTAATCAACAACTACGATGGAAAAGTGCATGGGGAACGGCAAGAAACTATGGACGACGACATGTTTGTGGACCTAGTAAAATGTTTGAAGCTTCACGAAGATACAGAGAAAGTAGAAAAAACGCTTACCGAGGTAAACGCTACTGTGAATCGTAAACCGAACCCTAAGAAGTCTGACCGTCCGACCAACGAAACAAGTGGAAATGTAACTATTGAATTACCAAATAAGAACATAGAACCAAGGAAGGAACCCAAGTTAGGAATGATTATTACCGAACCAAAACAGAATGACGATGTTAGTATGACAATTTTTAAGGCCATTTCAAAATCATTTCCCGATAAAGGTTCGGCTGCGGAGCTACGAGAACGGTATGTTGGATTTAATTGTTTACTATACTAAAATCACTATATGCGGTTATAAGCAAATTGTATGGTATTTTTATAGGTATTTAGAGTTGCAGAACCCTGACAATAATGGAGTTCCTGCAGAGTGCACTCCAAATATTGATGGTCCAAGTGCAGAGTCTGTAACAAGAGAAAAAACAATGCATTCTTTTCATACCTTGTTTTGTAGAAGATGCTTCAAATATGACTGCTTCCTTCATAGTAACTTAAACTTAATTTCTACACATTAGTTTTGTTTTAATTTTACGTAGCATAATGTATTTATTCAACTTTCAAGGACTCAAAGCTTATCATCCGGGACCCAGAACAACTAAAAGGAGAGGACAAGAATTCACACCTGCCGTGGCTTGTGGCGCTGACTGCTTTATGCATTTGGTAAGTTCTATGCATGAAATAACCGAATATGTCACCGCGAAACGCGAAACCTAACCTAAACTAAATAACTTTGGTTACATTTTAGGAAGATTTTAAGGAATTGGCAGAAAAGGAATCTGTTAACGACAACGATGTTGATGTGTATCCAGAAGCAGATAGACCACGTAGAATTCTAAAGAGAAGTTACACAGACTCCGGAAACGAAGCCAGTTGTTCCGACAATGACAGCAACGATAGTATGAGAGTAAGTAGAATGAAAGAAAACGGGAGCACCAGTAATAGCAACAACGGTAAGTGAAGTTGAAAAGTTTGGAGAAAACCAGACGCTTACGTACTACTTGATCAAAAGGGTGTCAAATGTAATTAGACACTAATATGATGGATGGGTGTACAGGGAAGCGAAAAGGTGGAAGCAACCACTGCAGCAATGGCGAGAAGTCTTTCAAGAATGATCGCCGAGATTCCAAAGATTCATTGGAGAGTGGAACATCAAGACCAAAGGACGGAAGGGAGCTTGAGTTCAACACAAATTCTAACTCAAATTCGATTCCCATAGGGCAGAATTACATGGACAAATTTGAGATGCACATCTACAAAGAGTGGTCCGGAGCCGAGCAAAGTCTTTTTAGAACCGTCCATAAGACGATGCGCTCCAACTATTGTGCCATCTCTCAAATTTTGATGAGCAAAACTTGTCAAGAGGTTAGTTGTGCAAGCAACATAAAATATTACAATGTGATAGTTTTTGTAATTAAAGATCTGTTTGTAGGTTTACTATTTTGCTCAGAAAGAGTCAACAGAATTTACGGAAGAGACAGCAAAAGGGGACACTCCTCCGAGAAAGAAAACTAAAAAGAAAAATAGCCTGTGGTCCCTCCACTGCCGTCAGATGAAACGAGATAGTTCTTCTAGTCACGTTTATAACTATACTCCGTGCAACCATCCAGGAGTTGGTTGTGATGAAAACTGTCAATGCGTACTTTCTCATAATTTCTGTGAAAAATTTTGCCTCTGCAGTATTGAATGTAAGAGTTTTGTACTTCCACAACAAAAATTATTGTAGCATAATAATAACTCATTTTGTTTGAATCCACAGGCCAGAACCGTTTCCCAGGATGTCGCTGCAAAGCACAGTGCAACACAAAACAGTGTCCATGCTATTTGGCTGTAAGAGAATGCGATCCTGATTTATGTCAGATGTGCGGTGCTGATCAGTATGATAAATCTAAGATTAACTGCAAAAACGTCAGTGTTCAGCGCGGCTTATGTAAGTTATTACACATTTTTTTCGTCTATTGAATTTTTGAAATGAACTGAACAAACTGTGGCTTGTAGATAAACATTTGCTCATGGCTCCGTCTGACGTCGCTGGGTGGGGAATATTTTTGAAGGATGCTGCTCAAAAAAACGAGTTCATTTCAGAATATTGTGGAGAAGTCATATCACAAGACGAAGCTGATCGTAGAGGAAAAGTGTATGACAAATATATGTGCAGTTTCTTATTCAATCTCAATAACGGTACATTTATATTTTTAACTTACAGTTGTTTTCTAATTATTTTACGTCTATTATTAACGTCATGATGGTATTTGGTGTGAAATACTGAACACGACAGTAGCGCTGTTTGTGATTTAATTTAGATTTTGTGGTGGACGCGACTCGGAAAGGAAATAAAATCCGATTTGCAAATCATTCCATAAATCCAAATTGTTATGCAAAAGTGATGATGGTCAATGGAGATCATCGAATTGGAATCTTTGCCAAACGGGCTATTCAGCCGGGTGAAGAGCTGTTCTTTGATTACCGGTAAGTATTGTTAGAAGTTGCCATTTTACTATAAATTGAACCAAATTGCTGTTTGTTTACGAGTGATTGTCAAAATAACTTTATTTTGTTCTCAGCTATGGGCCGACCGAGCAATTGAGATTTGTCGGAATAGAAAGAGAGATGGACGTTGTTTAAAACCATGGAATCATCATTCCCAAGTTTACAAATCGGAAAATCAAGTTTAGTGTAAAAGTGCTACGGACATCATTAACAAAACCACGGCGTGTAACAATCTAACGGTTAATTTTTAAGCATTCAATATACGCATTATTCAGAATTTTTGAGTCATTCATTTGCGACCAATGTAACGTCCACATACTGAGTATATGCTCATGTGGCGTTTTTTCTGTTGCCAGTTCAGTGCATAGTATAACTTTAGTGAACTTTAGTATGGTTAACTTATATAGTCGCTAATAGGAATCTAATGTAGCAACGTCAGGTGTTAATTTAAGAATATCTCCATTTTTCCAGTAATATTGTTATGCATAGGTATGCCTTTTATGCATTTTACAGTAGTTTGTTCGTGCAGAAATCGTAGATTTATGCAAATATCTACCTAAACTACTCTCTGTTCATGGTATAACGAAAACGATCTGTAGTGAAAGAAAAGGAACACTAGATAATAGTGTGGATTCCATGGAAGATGATATGTGTAATTGTAATTTATTACTGGTTTAAAGCATACATATAGGATTTAGCGGTACTATTGTTGACGCCGCTTGTCAATGTGTTCAGTCTTTACGACGTCCACTGCCTAATAAAGACACGGCAAGTGCCTATAAGCATAAGTTATTCACAATCCACCAACGTAAAGAAATGGTCGTAAATGGGAAATAAAATAGACCATAAAGTTGTAGCTTTTACAGGAGCTTAAGGAATTGCGAGAAATAAGACATGTTTATAATCTCAAAACGTTTCGTTTCCGTTGGATGCTATTATTTAATTTGAAAGGTGTATGTCAAAACAATATTACAATATTATTGAATTTTGAAACGTGAGTATTGAATGAATGTTTTGTTTATATTTCGACCAATTTTCTGTACTTTTTGGCAAAATAAAGATAAGTAACATCCAATTTCAGTGTCTTAACATTGTATTTCATACCGACATTGTTTAGTCGACAACACCGTTTAGTTCAAATCGCTTCCGTTTATTGGTGATTGTAACGTTTCATCACTGCCACTTTCGCCTTTGTTCCAGCTTGCGTCATTTTCAATGCCACTAGCAAATAAATATCAGTAATCAAGTTGTAACTCGAATGCTACTTTTCGAGTCGATAATTTAAAAACGTACTCTTGTAATGACGATGATGATGGAAGTGGAATCAACATTTCAGTCACGAATCGAGGGAAGAAATTGATCATCACGAATTGCTTATCTGTGTAGTCTCGAGAACACCAAACTCCTGAAATGTACTGGCCTTTTCCATATATAGCATGCAATCTATGAAACCAAGTACAATTTGTATAAAGATCCGCAAAATACTTAATCAATTTACAGGTCTCAAAGTCTCAACCCTTAAGTTTTAAAGTGTTTAAAGATACGTACGAAGTTGGTGCGCTGTCTTTGGCCACGTTCAAGTCACTTGGTCCTACTTTAACTTGAATGTGATCGTCGGCGGTGTGCAAGGGTATGTCATCTGCATGGATTTCGTCAGAGTCAGAGCTTTGAACCGTACGAAGTTCACGAGATTCTAGTAATAATATAAGAGTGTCTCCAATGATGTCCTCTGGAACGTCGACTGGGAGCATTTTCAATGGTTTTTCAATTTTCTTTTTTACTTTCACACTTTCTTTTTCCGAATCGTCTTCGTCGTCCTCGTTTGTTATACTTTCTGCTTGAGTGTCTCCAATGATGTCCTCTGGAACGTCGACTGGGAGCATTTTCAATGGTTTTTCAATTTTCTTTTTTACTTTCACACTTTCTTTTTCCGAATCGTCTTCGTCGTCCTCGTTTGCTATACTTTCTGCTTGATCACCTACAACTTCTGGATTTGTTTCATCTGCCCCGTTGGTTTGAGTTTCTTGCTGACCTTCAATACTTTCAGATATTGGATTTTCAGTTTCATCAACTTCCTCTTCGTCTGCTTCCTATTTATTTGCAATAAAGCTCATGAAAAACGCATACAACTTATTAGTGATACACAGTTTAAAAGTACCTCTGGCTGATTAGGATCCACAATCTCCAGTGGAATGTGAAACAGTTGCCGAACGTTTTCCTGAGACAAGTTGACACATCGTTCTTGAACGATGGAAAATTCCCCTGTAAGTGAATCTCTGATTTCTGTGACTGCCCCGGTCTCCAACAGAAAGGTTTGAATTGCAAGCACTGTGTACATTTCTGTGGCTTTCATAAGTCGTTTGCTGGAATCACACCTTGGATCATCTATGCTGAGATCTGTGAAAATTAAAACGTATCAAGTTGAGTATTAATAATTACTGGTTTACATACTCCTTTCGCAGCAGTGTGAACGAATAAGTCATTTACTGAATGAATTATCCTCCTTTAACATTTGTGCCAGTGCGATAGCCTCGTTTTCAGCAGTTTTTCGCCGTATAGCTTCCTCATCAATGGACACAATTCGCCTTCGACGTTTCCCTTGTATGCACAGCATTTCATTTTCAAACGCAGATTTAATTTCTTTAACGAGCAGTGGGGCATTGCAGCCTCGAACTACTTTCACTGGCTTGCCTCCCTGAAAACATTTGTATATTTTTTATTGATGACATACTGGAATCCAAAAGGAATTTTTTTGATAAATATGGATAAGAAATTAATATACTGCTACAAAGAGCCAACAAGGTTCGCTTTGGTCCCTGAACATCTTCAGTTCAGTAACAATATCAGAAGATGCAACGGCAAGCCAAAATCGGTCGTCATTGATTTCCACTTTCACTCGTTTCAGAATGTTTACCATGCTCGTACAAGGACCAGCCCAATTTGAATACACATCAACAACTATAAAACATAAAAAACATAGGAATGGCTTTGACGATTTTTGTCCTAGATTTTATACAAATTTTCATTGTGATGCCACGATTGTCAAACACTTGACTATAGAATTGAACATTGACAATTACCAATCAAGCCTTCACGCCTAATCATGTTGTGCCATTGCTGATCATTTTCAATTTCAACTTGAAGCGATGTGGTTCCTTCTCCTTTCTTAACTTTCGCCATTTTGCTCAGTGTAGCTGCGGCTGCCTGAAATAGAGAATTATTAATCAAAAGGGCGGATTTAATCAAAAGATTTCTAATTTCATAATGTCACTGTATAAAAGGTGAGTTTAAGCTTATTCAACCATTTCAGGAGTCTCTGAAGATAAGCCTTCCTTCTGTAACTGTTTCTGCACAATTCTATGCATTTTGTGAACAAGCATGTTGCTTGAGGTTTTTATTTTAATTATGATAATTAAACCAACGCAATTCCTCAAAAATGAATACGACTCGCTTGTCTTTTGTATACGATTATCTTCTTACAGAAAAACTTGAAGAATGAACGTTTTTGTGCTTGACTGTGAACATTTTATAGACAAGTGTCGTAAGAAACGCCATGGGGACTCTAAGAGAAAGCACAGTGATAAACTACGGACACAAGCCCCTGCTGTTTAAATGCGTGTAATAAAAATGCTTCCTGTAAAAAGGACCGTGATTTCTCCAAATAAAAATCTTTCGAAAGAATTTCCTGTCACCGTCCCCACAAAGAAAGAAAATAAACTTCCGGACTTTCATTAGACGAAAAGCTCGCTGCTTTTTGTGACAAAGGGAACACCTAACGTTATTTCCAAAGTCTAATTTGTCATGAATCCCATTCCTTTACAGATGTTGTCACCAAAACTCCTGACATGTCATTAGTAGCCTGATTGCGATTGTGAGTATGGTCGGGTAGCGTCTAGCTGATTCCTTGTTATTAGTTCAATAAAAAGTGGTTTTATTACATGGAAGATGGAAATGCAAAAAAAAAGTTTGTGTAGTAAAAAGACAAACAAAAAAGGTTCTTTTGATTTATACGCAGCACCTCGTCCGCTTTGGCTTGAAGTCGATCTTCCTTTTGTAGTTGCCTACACTTGAAAGGGTTACTTTCCCTTAGCTGTTTGAACGATCCTGTCTCACAGGATGAGGACGCCGTCTTTCCTTTGTTCACTTTCGCCATTTTGGAGTACAGTTTCAATTTCAATATTTCGTCTTTTAACTATTTAATGCCAAAAATGCTTCCAAAATGTGAGTTGAGAGCCACGCGTTGTCTCTTCAAATCGCAGATAGCAACTAAAGGAATCCAAAAGAACTCGGAAGGAACCTTTTGCTTGCGAAAGTTAAAGCTACTAGCACTGCTACTTTCACGCGGTGACGAGATAGTCATCTAATAAACGATGCCCATCGTTCCTTTTGTGTTTGACAGCAGCAGGCAGAAACATGGGCGATGATAGTCGATAAGAGACGAACGATATAATGTGCTACGCTTGAAAGGTAATAAATAATGGGAGTAGAAAATCATACAAATCGTATAGTACTCATTGATCAAGTCCAATTCTCTTCCATGTATGGTGCATTTTGTTGATATTGAGCAGAAGCTACTAATTTGATGAAGAACACATGACACTGATCCGAACTCAGAACAACATTAATTTCACCCCTTTGACAATGACAATTTGACATGCAACGTAGTAAAAGCACAAATAACTACTTAATTTTCCTTTGCATTTTCGACCTGAGACATTTCATTAACTGATACTGCTATAAGCACAGGGCAAGTTACAGTTTAGTATTTTACTATTACTATATAATATAAGTTGACTTTTACAGCAAAATGAAAGGTTGGGCAGTTGGTCTATTCCTCCAGCAAACGAAATTGGCAGGTGTGGAGGAACTCGGATTGATTGGCACTTACTACACAGTAACGAACGAAAATAATACATTTATAGTACTGTACAAAGAACAAGACTCGTTCACTAATTTTGGTACTGAATTGCTACTATACGAAACTATATAAGACCCTAATTTTGTCCTTATAATACTGCCTATGAAGTTCGATTTCATTTTAGTGTACTTTACTTTGTACGTGCATAAATACTTTGTCAAATATTTCATTTTCTGCTGTGTCAGTACAAGAAGACTTGACAAATGTCGACAGGATGAACATGAGTATTCATTAGACATATTGCAAATGTAGCAACACGCAAACGGAAGGAAATGAAACGATCCACAGGGTTTCATTCACTAACTCACCGACCGACTGAGCGGACTCAAACGTACGGATTTCATGTCACCAAAAAATATGGATATTGACGTACCGCCTCCATTAATTGTCAACACCTTCCACTTAAGACACTGGTACGACACTAAAAAATCAATGCTCTGCATGTATACTTACCTTGCCTGGTTGGAGGGGAACAGTGACAGTGACCCTGGATTCTTCTGTTCAACAGAAATGGTCAATTGTAGTTTCAATTGCTATTTGAAAAAATCCATTTTACCCACTATTTTTGGATAAAAAACATTTCTCAGAAAAATGGTATTCAAGTCGAATATACGCCTTAAAATAGGGAAATTCTGATCTTGTCAGCTTTGCTGGATGAATGAATGAACTTTAGTGATTTTTAGTTCCTGGTAGGTCTTCTCTTCTAAATCCATTGGTTACATCGATTTAACATTGCATCAAGGAGCATTGTGGAATTCGGACTTGAATTCAATGTCTATACCATCAAAATAATTTGTCTATAAAACACTACTATAATCTTTGATTTTCTTTCGTTATACCGTTGCACGCATTAATAAATAAAATCACACAAGTTAAAACATGATTGATATATTCGACTTTTCTGCAATGTTCCCTTTAGTCATAGATTTTAATTTTTATGAGCTGGTCTGCGAAATTACATTTTTGAATAATCTTTTATATACTGCAATGCGGGGCTGGGACATGGATTGACTTGAAATACTGAAGACCATGCCTCGATTTACGTCGTCTTGCATTCTTTCCAATCTGGCCAATACAGGAGGCGCATTCGAGTAGCGTAATTCTGTAAATTGTGCAATTCATCTAGAATACAACAAAAACGTGATTACAATTTCCATATTTTTAGATTAAAGAAACCATTTTACATAATTCCAATTCTATAGTATTGCATGCACAACTTTTGGTTAATTAATACCTCTAATGAGTTTCTCGTACGGTGAACCTGGGGCACAATGCATTAGCTGGACAATCCATGCAAAAACAGAGCAGTCTTCGACACAAGGTTCATTACCCAAAAGAAAGTTATTTGTTCCAATTATATTTGAAAGTGCTCGTAAATTATCCTCCATAAGATGAATCACTTGTTGTTGAGACATACGGCCGATCCCTTGACTCCAAGCGTTAGTTTTGACTCTTTTATTGGCTTCGTAGTATTTTTGTCGGAGGACTTTATCGGGGAAATCAAAAATTGGGCCAAGATTGGTCCAATCACTGTAAACGTATCTCCACAGCCCGAGTCCCCTGAGAATATTCAATCAATTTATTATAAATTACAATAACAAAATCATTTAAATTCTACTATAGGAAGTCGTTATGGAAGTGGTGTACTTATACCAGTATAGATATTCATCTAACATTACACGAACGGCCCTTGCCATTCCTCTTTGTTTTGGACTGAATTTATCTTGCAGATTTGCTTTGTTATATTTCCTACAAAGTATTCAAAAATGCTCATTTCAATTTATTCAACGAATTACAAAACAACTTAATTGAAATTGTAAAAGCTCCAGCTCCAAAGTACTCTATAAGAAATTCCATAATAAGATGTGAATCCGAAATATGGTTTCCATTTAAAGTCACCCAAGGTGTCTTTCCATTGATCCCAAATGGAAATTCAATGTCGAGCTACAAAATATCGCAATTCGATTTCAAAAATTAAACGTTGCGTAATTTAATTATACATGCTACAGAACTACAACATGTCACAACGTCACTACCTTAACCTTAATTCAAATAACATATTTTGCTCACTTCGTAAGGAATTTCAGCCATTCTTAAAAATGTTTCCAATTTTAATACAAATGGAGAATTGCTAGGAGCTGTCTTTCCTCTGGGCAAGCAATGCAATACGACAACATCCTCTTTCGTGTTTCCAAATTTCTCTCTAAACGATTTCGACATTTTCAAAACTTTTATTATAATGTTCACAGTAATTTGATTAATTGCTACGTATAAATTAATATTTACTTAAGCGCTTTGCGAAAGCGTCTTTGAGCAATAAATGATTGCAGCCCATGACTCAGTCTTAAGTAGCCCCAAAACCCCGCAATTCCCAATGCCAACAACGCCGGAACCGGAATCCTTCTTACAAAGATGCTCATTTTAATAACAATTATATTATAGCTTGTATTCGCTACAAAATGTGGCGAAATTAGTCAGAATTAGAACACATTTTCGTATATTAGTACAACCAACAGAAACTAAACTCATCGTCGTCCCAAGTTGATTGTGTAGTAGTAGTAAGTAACAAGGTTCGAGATTGTCGTTATTCTTTATGCATGTTAATAGGAATAGACAGTTGATATCAAACTTTGATTATTTTCTAATTCCTCCGTCATAAAAGACCGTCAGTCAACAACATGCTTTTACTTTATTGGCGTACACAAGACGACTATAATCCGAAGTCTAACTACACAGCATCGCTGACATCTCCAAAGCATGGTATTACAATGGTAATCTAATGATACTTTGGATTTATCAATGTAATCAATGTCCATGAAATGGAGCACAAACATCCAACAAGTAAAAGTAACGTAACTTAGTATATTTGTGATGGAAGTGCGTTATTCCATGAACCTTCAATAAAATATAATAAAATGTATTATTTAAGTATAAAAAACCATTTTGTATTCTGTTCGGTGCATTCAAAAATCATAAACTGCAGTAAATGATATTACGGACATTGAGCAAAACTATTCCAAATGACTTGCGGGTTGAGTTTTGTTTGTGTGAGCTCAGTATCACAAGTTGTTTGCACTTTGAACTGTAAAAGTCACGTCCTGCTGTGTCATTTAGTCATTTTATCTTGTAAATATGAAGTCCTTATCTGTAGTCTGTAGTACACAACAAAAAATGCAATAAGCTAATCGTACAGCTAATGCAATCCAACTGAAACGTGGTATTGTACTCAACTTCTAACAGGACAAACGTCCCATGACTGTTTTCCAAATTCTAGGAGGTTTTTGAAATACGAAACACGAAAGTCAAAATGTTGGTGGAACTGTTTTGCTTAATTCTGGGTGTATTTCTGTACTATTTTGTAAAGGATAATTGGTTACGGTCAGAGAAACTACCGCCCGGTAAAATAAGATTTTACAATTATGAAACTGAAAATTGTATTTTGGTGGTGAAAACAACACTGTTGTTTTTATTTCGTTAAAATGTTTGTTAGGACCCATTCGGTTCCCGATTATTGGTAACTTGGGACAACTCATAAAGCTTGGACGGATTCCTCCATTTTCTCGTCTTGAATTGATGGCAGAGAAATATGGACAATTGATGGGATTGCAATTTGGTCATGTTTACCAAGGTTTCCATAAATTTTGAAACTTTCAGTCAGCATTGCTCAAATTATAATTCATTGAATTCTCTCAACAGTTGTTGTTCATGACTTGGAGCAAACAAAGGAAATTTTATGCAGTGAGATTTGGGTGAACCGATATTGGGACGACTACTTTGCTGAACGAAGCTTTGGAAAATCTCTGGGCGTCATCTTCATATCTGGAGACGTTCATAAAGAAATGCGTCGATTTTCTATGCGGACATTACGAGACTTTGGTTTTGGAAAACAAAAGAGCATGGAAGCGTTTTTATCGGAGGAAATCGTGGATTTGTTTCAAATAGTGGATACTAAATTGGAGAAGGGATTAAAACAATCAATTTGCATGCAGCAATTTTTCGCTGTTTCCGTACTCAATATTCTTTGGACAATGCTGGCCGGTTATCGATTTTCACATGATAATGAGCGTCTTCATGAGCTCATATCATTAATCAATGAGATGTCGAAAGCCAATCCCATCGGTGACAATCTAGTCATGGCCTTACCAAAACTACGCCCTTTATTTCGATTTAGTAAATCGGACAAAACAAGAACCCATTTCATTAATCAGATGCATAACTTTTTTACGGTAACTTGAATATTCTTTTAATATAATTTTTTTGTGTCCAGTTTCATAAATCTTTTTATTTTATCAATGGATCTCATTTTTAAATTTCTGTAGACAATTTTGCATGAAAGACGAGCGGAGGGTGCATATAAAGATGAACAACGAGATTTCATCGACGTTTTTCTTAAAGAAATTGATGATAAAAAAGGTTCTGCTGAACCAAACCACTACACAGGTAAAATTACATCAAGTCCTTGTACTTGTAACTACTTCAATAAATTTTATCCTTAACACTGTTCAACATACCAATCTAATTAAATAATAGATGAACAATTCATAATGGTGTGCTTCGATCTCTTTGTGGCGGGGGCGGATACAACGAGCAACACGATGGAATTTGCAATTCTTTACATGATCCTCAACCCTCATGTTCAAAAGAAAGTGCAAGCTGAAATTGATCGAGTGATTGGGTTTGGTCGAATGCCGACAATTGCGGATAAACCACAGTAAACTTGTTAATTTTTCATAATATTTAGGCATAGTTTAATTAATTCCATGCACATCTGTTGTAAAAGTGCATCGTTTCCTTTCAGGTTACCTTACACAGAGGCAACTTTACTAGAAGTGCAAAGATTAGCAAATGTGCTTCCAATTGTAGCCCGAGGAAATACCGAAGCCACAAAAATCGGAGGATTCGACATTCCAAAAGACTCAGTTGCAGTTATGAACTTGTGGCATATACATCACAGTGAAAGTATTTGGGAAAAACCTCGTGAATTTAATCCAGAGAGATTTCTAGATTCCCATTCCAATATTGTCAATACTCACAAGATCCTGCCTTTCGGCATGGGTGAGACTATACTTAAAATCAAGTTTATTATTAATGATTGGATTTTACAATTGAACTATTTAAAATCAGGCAAGCGAGCTTGTTTGGGCGAAACGTTGGCAAGGGCATCACTCTTCACATTCTTTACATGCTTCCTACAAAAATACACAATTGAGCAATCTCCAAATCATTCAACGCTCAGCACTGAACCTTTAGTCGGATTCACCATGTCCCCAAAGCCTTATCATGTTATGTTGAAAGCTCGCTGAGCTGAAAAAAAATGTCAAATGTCCCAGCTGCACGATTAATATTCATTTAAAGATATGATAAGAATTATATACTGACGAGTGCTCAAGTAGTAAACTTAAATGCTGTAAAGTAGCGTTTCGTGGACTTATTTAATGGCAATACGTTATTTGTTTCCAATATCTTAAGTAATAAAACTTTTATCAATCTAAGATGATTGTCGAAATCTTAGCAATCTGCGGGGTGGCAGTACTTTTTTACATCTTCAGGGAACTGTCCAATATTGAGAATTTGCCTCCAGGTAAAGTTGGATTTTTTGTTGAACTCTAGTAACAATCGAACAATATACGAATGAAATTGAAAGAACATTATTTAATGATTATTCTTTATATGATTATGATTATGATTATGTAATGAATCAAAGGGCCATTTCGATTTCCGATTGTTGGCAGCATCTTTCAACTTGCATTAACTGGATTAAAAACGAAACCCTTCATTCGACTCCAAACTATGTCTAAAAAATATGGTCCGCTAACATGGTTGGAAATAGGGCGAGCTAGAAGTGGTCTGTTCACAGAATAGCTTAAAGAGACATAATAACATGTCATTGTAAAAAAGTATCCAAAAATAAAATTTTATAAGAATATATCAAAAATTTCAGTGCTGATAAATGACCTGGACATAGCTAAAGACGTACTGTGTAGTGACGAATGGGTAGGACGATTCTGGGACGATTACGTGGCAGAACGAAGCTTTGGACAACATCTCGGTTTGCTTTTCGTGTCTGGAGACGTGCACAAAGAAATGCGTCGGTTCTCAACAAGAACCTTGCGTGACTTTGGGTTTGGAAAGAAAAAATCCATGGAGGCTTTCATATCTGAAGAAATTTCCGATTTGCTTCAGCACATTGATCAAAGACTAGACGCAAATCCGCAACAGCCGCTTTGCGTGAAACATTTCTTTACAATTTCTGTTCTCAACATACTCTGGACAATGCTGGCGGGATATCGCTTTTCGCATGACGATGCCAAATTGAAAGAGCTGATTACTTTAATGGAAGGAATGTCCAAAGCTGGAACTGTAGGTGAAAACCTTGTCATTTATTTCCCGGCATTACGACCAATAATACGCTATACAAAAAGTGATCAAACACGAACAAAGGCCCTTCGTGAACTCCATGCGTTTTTCAGAGTAAGAGCTAGCAACTAGCATAACAATAGTGTTTGTCTACAACTAAAATGACGTTTCTTAACTTGTGACAATTAAACTGAGCCATCCTCGTTTAAAAATATAAATCAGAATATTTTGGAGGAAAGGCGATCCACGCAAGAATATCAAACGGAACAGAAAGATTTCATTGACGTCTTCATGAAAGAAATTGACAATCACAAGCAAAAGGAAACCGACACTCATCCAAATTATTATACTGGTTCGTTCGTAACGAAGAATTTCTAATCACGTATAGAAATTTAATGTATTTTTATTATTTGCGGAATCTATTAATGAGTACTTAGTAATTGTGTTGCATTAGATGAACAATTCATAAGTGTGTCTTTGGATTTATTCAATGCTGGATCTGAAACTACGAGTAATACTTTGGAATTCGGGATCCTGTACATGATTCTGAATCATCATGTTCAAGTGAAAGTACAAAATGAAATCGATAAAATTGTTGGGTCATCCCGGCTTCCCACTTCAGAAGACAAGTCAAGGTGCTGTGAATGCAGTATAATTAAAGTCATATACGAAATTCGTTCAACTTTTAAAATTAATTTTCTCTGCACTTTCTAATGCCGTTCAGAATGCCGTACACTGAAGCAACACTTTTAGAAATCCAAAGAATGGCAAACGTACTCCCTGTCATATTTCGTGGAAATCCACAGAAGACGTGTCTGGGGCAATACGACATTCCCAAAGACAGTGTGGCCATAATGAATATGTGGAGCATACATTTTAGCAAATCCATTTGGAAAGATCCGTTTGTATTCAACCCAGAGAGATTTTTAGATGACAACTTATGCATTGTGAATGCAAACAAAATTCTTCCTTTTGGGCTTGGTAATAGCAATAGTAATCCGAAAACAATCCCTTGTAACATCTTCCTTTACTTTGCGACCGTTTTAATTGTTTATTGCTAGGAAAACGAGTTTGTCTTGGAGAAACCTTAGCTCGGGCTTCCCTATTCACATTTTTTACGTCCCTTTTACAAAAGTATACGTTCGAAAAGTCGCCATTCCATCCTGAACCGACGACAGATCCTGATGTTGGTTTTACGATGTGTCCGAAACGGTTTAGTGTGAGCATTAAACCTAGAACTATTTGAAACATGGCCAATTGACAAAATGCAACTTTCTAACACGAAATTGCATCACTCCAACTTGATTTATTCATGTACTTTCATTCTTGCACAACAAATTCGAAAATCAACATTAAACGTTTCAAAAATAATGTAATAATAAATCTCCTGTTAACGTACAACTCTTAATTAACTCTTAATTATTAACTACTCGGAATTTGTAATTCGATTTTAATTATTCAAATTCAAAAAACTCAGGAACAATCACTACATAGACAAAATAAGTGTCTACTTAATTTTTATACACATGATCAAGCAACATCTTTACTATGTACAGCAGAATTTCCACACAAACAACAACTGGCAGACCTGCTGTAATAATTCCTTGTCGACAAGTCTTTATACATTGTTTTTCAATTTAAAAGCAACGCAATTATCCTATTTCTATTATGCTTCGACACACTTTAGTGACCTGTACAATGTACAATTAAAATAACACAAAAGCCATGCTGTGTAAAAAAAAAAGAACGTAAACAATGTCAGTATATAAGTATAAAAATGAAACCGGTATAAAATTGGTACAAAATTAAATTGAAATACCATAAAAAACAAAAATTAACCCCAAAAATTAACACGACATATAATATTGTAATAGTTTTTAATTAGTTTATATTCTTCTAGCAGAGTAATAACCGAAGAATACATTCATGTAAAAAGTATAGATGTAGGAAGATGCGCATCACAGCTTTCGAATTGCATAATTGCATTTAAAAATTATAGGTAACAAACCCAAAAAAACTCAAACTTTCTCACAAAAATATATAATGAATGTTAATTTTTAAAACAGATTGTTTAATATAAAAAAACAGGTACTTTTAGTAAAATTTTCGTGCTATAGAATTCGGAAAGCGACCAGAAGGCAAATCGCAGGCAGAGCTGCGCTGTAACTGAACTTGCTAAGAGTTGCAGCACTATTTTCATTTAAAGTTCCACTTGCACTGGGACTGAGATTAATGAACTCTTCTTGTAATTCATTAGTTCGACTCCGTTCCAGGAACTGTTCTAACTGTTCTTCATTTTGTGGTTGGTTATTGTAGTTTGTGTAGTACCAATCCAATGGTTCCTCTTGATTTCCAATAACAACAGGAGGAATCAGTGGGGTTTGAGTTGAAGCCACTTCTTGAAGTGACGGTCGCTCACCTCCGGAATTGATGTTACCTCCAATGCTATTTGAGTTACGGTATGGAGAAGAAACACCGGGTCCAGTCGTTTCTTCAACAGTAACTTTTGTAATGGTTGGTTTTCCCACTGGTCGACGACTATGAGCATCATGAGGAATTTGACTGGATGCTCCAAAAGCATGATGATCCGTCGGACCGTCTTGTTGAGGGTCGTCTACTACGTTGAGACCCATTCCAGTTTTAATTGTAGTTGCAAAGATGTGAGGAGGTCGATTTGTGGAAGTGTCAATTGGAGCTGAGAAATTTACAGGAGACCCAGCAATGCTGCTTGTCTCCTTTGGATTACCAGTTGGCTTTGAACCATTGTTGGAGAACATGCTCCAGAAATCGGATAAGGAGAAATCTTCCTCCGGTTGAGATTCTTCAGAGGTACTGGTCGTGTCTGGAGCTCCGGAAGTGTCTTCTTCATAATCTTCTTGGAGCGGAGGAGCAGCAGAGACGCTTTCGAATGGATTCAACCCATAAGGTATGTTCGTCGATTTGGGTCGCTCAGAGTTGAGTGAATTGAATGGTATCGGTCTCGATGTGGAACTGTAATAAGTGCTCACACTTGGACGCAGGAGTTCATCTTGGGGATACTCCGTGGGTTTCTTCTTGTTACTGGCAACGGAGTGAAAGAAAGGTTCTATTGGAATGAATCCCGTTTCAGTGTTGGGGTATGAAGGGTGCCACGATTGTTGCGGGTGATTTCTTGGAGGTTGCGGTTGAGGAGACGGACCTGTGTTACCCGGGAATTTAAAAGGTCGTCTTCCTAAGTTGGATGCAGATGGTGGAACTGCCTTATGAACGTCGACACTTCCGCTTGGTAGGACATTAGCTTGTACACCAGATTCAGCGTATGGGTTTAAAGGAATGTATGGTTGGTGTGGTTTCCTTGGAATGTATTCGGGAGGTTCGTGGGAGGTTCGTACAAATTCCCCGGTACTTTTTCTGGTCGCTGAATCCAACTTGGGGGAAGTGGGTCGTGCCCTTTAATTCCTACACCGAATGCCCGGGAAGAATCTTCTTGTTTTTTATCAGCCACTGATACACTTGGTGAAATACCAAGGTTGAGACCAAAATCCAGTGGAATGCCAAAAAATGAACCCAGTCCGCCTAAAATGCTATTTGGATTTCTTCAGATCGTGTTGTGAAATCTATGAAATTTTTGAAACCCGCATTACAATAATGGCCTGAAAGTTGTTCACTATCAAACTTTTTATCACGAAATTCAAACCTTTGTATTGCTAGTACTGCTACTGCTACCAGCATAAATTGTGGGTGTGTCTCCTGGTACATAGTCATTGGATTCGATCTGTTTTTCGTCTATAATTAGGTGATTTAATAAATGATTATGTCATTGAATAAAACAAAGTTTATATCATTGAAAGGGAATGATTAGTTTTGTTGTATACATAGAAATCATACCTTTCTTGCGATGATGGACATCGTTGATTTCCGTTGCTTCCTGCCCATAAACATTTTGTATTCCTGGACCNGAACCAAACAGCGGGCGCTCTGAAACATCCGGACCCGGACGAGCCCGTCTTCTTGACTGAACCAGTTCAGGACATTTGTCTGCTCGATAATTTCTCGGTGGAAGCCCTTTGCTAATTCCGTTGTTAGGACAGATCATGCGACCTGGTCGAATGTTCTTCACTGGAAATCCTTTCAAATCGTTTGGAAATGCACAAGTTGACGCATTCAGTTCATGAACTGCCTCACGCGCCATCATATTTCGCAACCATACCAATTCGCAGTCACAGTTCAGAGGATTCCCAGACAAGTCCATGTACGCAATGTTATTCCTGAGCTTGTAAAACACTGACTCGTACAAATGAGACAAGTGATTATTTCTAACAACTAACATTTTCAATCGGCTCATCCCATCAAACATACCAATGGGCAAATGACAGATTCCGTTGTCATTCATCTGAAATTTAATAAGGAGTAATGTTGGTCATTTGAAATGATGTCGAATGATAAAAGCAGAATAATTAATAAGATATTAAATGTCATGCTTACTCTGAGCTCCACAAGCCATTGAAGATGCCGCATTCCTTTGTCGTCCACATCTCTAAGTTTGTTGAAGCTCGTGTCTAACACTTCAAGGGACTGTAATGGCAACAGCCCCATTTTGTTAAAATTGTCAAAGTTATTATGACTCAAATTGAGATATTTCAGAGCAGCCGTTCGATCGAAAGCAGTGTCCGCGACAGTTTCCAATTCATTTTCTTGAAGGTCGACTCCATCCAAAGAATTTAAATCAGAGAACGCCGCACTTCGAATGTGACGAATGCGATTTCGACTCATCCGAAGATAAATTAGCTTGGGTAAATTTCGAAAAGCTTCTGAAGGAATTTCTTCCATTTCATTTCCATCCATATCTAAAATAGTGAGAGTTGGCATGTTCTATAGGAAAAGAGTGAATTACAAGCATTATGATTTTTATTTGTTTCGGTATCCTTGTTACACTATATAATGACGTGAAGTGAAAGAAATTTTAGAGCGAATTAATTGTTTACCTCGAATGTCTTCGGGCTCAAATCCTTCACACGGTTGTCATTTAAGTAAAGTTCCATGAGTGCTTTAGATTGTCGAAAAATGGCAGGTTCTACCTTTACGATATGATTATGACTCAAATCAATCACTTTCATGGAAGGGTTTGCTTTCACTAGATCAGGGACAGATGTTAACGCATTGTGAGCCAAGTCCATCACGTGCATATTCGAAGAACTAGAAAATGCAGTGCTGTCAATGCTTGTAATTCTGTTTTCTCTAGCCTCAAATTTTTCAAGTGCTAAAAGATTCTTGAAAGAACGAGGAGGCAATTTGTTTATTCGATTTGAGCTGATGTCCAATGTTCTAAGTTTCGGCATGTCATCAAAAGCTGACTCGTCAAATCGACTGATTTGGTTTGAAGATAGTTTGAGGGTTTCCAAGTTTTTCATGGTTGCAAACGTCTTCCCTTGAAGCTCAGCTATTGCATTGTTTTTCATGTTTAATTCCTTCATGTTTTCAAATGATGTGAAGAGTCCTTGTGGAACGTGATTGATCGAGTTTCCTTTCATGCTCAGATCTTCTAAGCTACGAAGCTCTTGGAAAAGATTATTGGGTAAGTTGTTAAGCCGATTATTCCCAACATTTAGAGTCTGCAGATTTCTCAAATCTCGGAAAGTCCCTGCTTGCAAATGTTCTATGTGATTTCGTCCAATGTCCAACTTATTTAGTTTTGAAAGTCCGCTAAAAGCATCTCCAGCAATAGAATTCAATCCATTGTTTGAAATTTCTAGCAATTCAAGGTCTCTATTATTTCCAAAATTATGAGCTCCAAGTGTTTTGATTGAGTTGTGACTCAAATCCATTCTGGCTAATCCTGTAAAACCTTTCAAGGCACTAGGAGGTAGTTGCTGAATATTGTTTGATGAAAGATCCAACTCTTTGAGTGATGGAATATCAATTGGTTCTGCTTCGTAGGATAATTCCTTCAGAGTGTTATTTCGAAGACTCATTTCCATGAGTGAAGGCACATTTTTGAAAGCACCTCTTTGAATGCGTGTGATTTTGTTGTCGCTAAGATCCAGTCGTTGCAGATGTGAGTGATCTTGTATTGCCCCAGTAGGCAGCTCCGTTATACCGTTTTCTCCTAGATCTAAGAATCTCAAGGATTTCAGGGAACGGAGCATTTCTCCTAGCTCGTTCGCAGTGCCAAGTTGATTCTTACGTAAGCTATTTAAAGTACCATGAATTCGTTATTAAACGTTAAATATGCCGAACATTTTCAATAAAATATGCTTTACATAACGATTTGCTTCGTAACATTACCGAAGTTCCTCAAGCAGCGGAACAGAGTCAAAAAACAGTGGTGGGAAGTTCCTCAATTCATTATGACTCAAGTCTACTTTACGTAAGGCTGGTAGGTAAGTAATACTGCGAGGTCCAACTATCTGAATCTTGTTCATGGCCAAATTGAGCATTTGTAAGGATTTTAAATTAACAAACGAAGCTTCCGGTAAAACCTTGAACTTGTTTAGCGACAAATCCAAAGATTTTAACGAAGGGAGTTCTTCTGTTGCCCTTCCAACAATGACCGAGTCAGTCAACTGATTGTTGGACAAAGAGAGAACCTGTAACGATAAATGAGATCATTTGATCATTTCCCTTTTTACATAAATTAAAAACTCACAAGCCGGGGAAACTCATTATGGGTAGCACAGATTACTGCATATTAGCACAATGTGTGTGTCTCATGTCACCCTCGTCGACGTCACTTTCTTTATGATATTGTTTGCTTGGGGACTCTGTGTGACGTGCTGTTGAGAAATTTTTGGAGATCGCATGAGCATGAAACTCGAACGAACTCTCAACTTCACGGTCGTCAGTCGTCAGCACAAAAGCCGTGTGAACACTGAGGCATTGTTGTTGTCCTTTAGCATTGTGTAAGTAAGGCAGATGGATCGATTTGCACCCAATTTTGTAACGTCAAAACAATGTTTAAAATGCAGCAAGAGTAGAAGAGAAGCAAAAAATTGAAAATTGCCATGAAGAGCTACTTGCGAATAATATTTGAACAAATTCATTTCATATTGCAGTATTTCCATAAAGACAAACTCTATAAATTCTTAGAAATCAAAATAGTTATTGAGAAATTCATTTTCCAATTTAACATAAAATGTAAGTGATTGTGCTAAAGATGCTAAATTGGCTGATCAGTTGACCAGAGCTTCATAGGAATTGAGGAAACGGTGTTCTAGTGTACTTCACTCACTCTTTACTCGACTTTGCAGTAATAAGTAGTGTATGTATACCGCTAACAAATAAGAACAACAACAATGTACATAAGAATCGACGGAAGAATCTTTAGACGAAGGGTTTTAACGTTTTAAGTCTTTTAAGGTTTTAACATGTGCACGTTCTCAAAGGGTTGGCTTTATAAGAGAAGAATAGGGTAAAAAAAGAATAGAGCGACGTCTTCGCGTCGTCGACTACAGAATGAGAGTTGCTGACCTCTAATTTGGGAAGTAGAGCAAAACAGCGGCGTTGAATGAAGTCAATACGGTTTCCGCTAAAGTTGGCCAGGATGAGAGAGTCCAGTGGTCCAAAGATACCTTCAGCAAGAGTAGCGACATTGGAATTCACAACATGGACCTGTTTGATGCTGGCCATTGAAGCAAAAGCGCCAACGGGAAATCCAGAAATATGTGAACCGTCAATTCGAATGTGTTTGAGACGATTGAGGCCATTGAAACGAGGAAGCAAGCGAATCTTGCTTCGTTCTACTGTAAAAGCTTCAAGATTCCTTAAATTTTCTATAGAATCAAAAGGGAAATCGACTAGTTTGTCTTCTACGATGTAAATCTCTTGAAGCGAGTCTTCCAAACCCGCAAAGGCGTTTCGGGATATGGATTCTAATCCATTATTTCTTAACAATAACCGTCCAATCTGAAATTAAAGAAAACAATAACTCACTAAAGGTTGTCACACCTTGTCGATCACTTGAAAACCATTTTTTTGTACCTGTAAAGCTCCAAAGGCCCTCGCAGGAAGTGTGGGCATTCGATTGTTTTCAACAATGAGCTCGTCTATTGCAGGCATATTCCGTAGTCTCATCAAGTTCTCTAGAGCACCATTTACTCGTTCCAAGTCACTGTGACTGCACCTGGACATTTAATGAGCAACACATTGTTACACTATCGCACCGGAGGATGAAAACACACAACAGTTGCATGTCATCCATTATTCTTAGCAAGTCGTTGTGATCGTCATGCAATACTTACCACACTTGAACTTGTTCGTTTCTCCCTCGACATCTGCACGGCATGATGTCTTCAGCTGGAGGACACTTATGGCCATGGACAAGCCATGGCATCCCAAGCAATATCAAGTAAATGAGCCTCGTCATTGTTTGTTTTAAGCTCTCTTGATTATTGTCACCTGGAAACTATGAACCGAGTTGGAATGGTCTTTTGTCAATCATTTCACTTCGTCTTCTCTTAGGTTCCAGTCCAGATTCGTCAATTTTGTTTACTTTTACAAACTGGTATGGTGATAAAATGTTACTTCCTCTTCTTTACCAGCTTGTAACACGATTTGACCAACCAGAACAACCTGCATAATTTGTTGAACAACAGAGGAAAACATGAGTTACAGAACCCATTGCGGATATTGCATTAACATCACGTTCAAAAAGACTTTTACAACCAACCTTAAGCATAATATACGCACTATGAGAGAAATCTCGACTAGCTCATTGATAATTCTGACTTTTTAAAGCATGTAGGCATTTTTGCGTAGATCCTTTCTTCTACCTTACTTTTAGGTATATGCAAAATGTAACGTGTGTTACCGTTCAGTTTGAGGACGCATGAGTTACTTGAAAAATTGACAAAGTACGATTGCACTTGAGAAAGCGAAATTTGTACGCTCAGTAGTCACTTTACACTCAGAGCCCTTCAACAAGTACTTCTTTAGCATGCAAATCCTATGCCATTTCTATGTGCAGAACGTACACATAACTAAATCCATCAATTTCAGTTTCTCACTTTGATAATGTATCAAACATACATAAACTTTACTATGTTATTGTTAACGGTGTATTTTGCAGAATTCTCTTGTGCTTGTGCCTCGGTTCCGTTTAGTAAAATGAACAAGTGAGCAAATTAGATTCAAGTATTATTTTAACTGCTTCTGATTCTGTACCAACGTTACATAAGGGTTTTAGAGTAGGAAATAGCTAACGTATGAACTCTACAACTCCACATGTTAATTTTTTTTATTGTAGAAATAAATGGGCATTCGTATGAGTTATTTATGAATGACAAGGAGAAACGGCCATCAGAATTTAATAAATCTAGGAGATAAGGTGCATTATAAATGTAACAATGAAAACTTCCAAGGGCCACAATAGAATTTCTTTCAAGTCATTGTCCATTTAACAAGTGTAGAGGCCAAGCCTCTTCTTTCCAAAGAATGTTGGAACGAATTCCATAACTTCATCAATAGGGCTAAAATTTAATGTCATTTCAAAAGAGGTCACAATGGTTAAGCATTACGATTTGAAAGACTGTTTTCCTGTTTTGAAGAACCATGTTTTTCAAAAAGTAAATCTGATATTTAAGAAATGACGCGAGCGGATCTCTTACTCAAGTAAGCTTGTTTAGGTCAACATGGTCTCAAAAGCTTTGTTTACATTTTGGTTGTTCACGTATTTAAGGTTACTTGACCAGTGAAGAATTAGGTAAAGTAACGTATCCTTTCACACAGGAGCAGGAAACGTTACTTCATGAAGAATGCATTTATTATGTGCATAGGCGCAGTGAACTGAGACAATGTTGACTTCCAACATTCGACGCATCCAAGTGAGAAACTGTGAGTACACCTTGTAATTTTCAGTTAATATGCATTAATATTATGATATTGTGTTTAGTAATATTATACATAAGCTTTAAGGAATTAGTAGAACATTCAAAACATCGTTAACTTAATTATTTTCATCAGGACCACCACAAACAAGATAAACCTGTGACGCGAGCGGAATGAAGCATTCAATAATGACGTTCAAGAATGCATTCCTCTTGTTGTTTCACGATGAGTGCACATTTGCCCACACTCAATTTTTTAAAAATTGACAGCAAATATTCCGTGCAAAGCCAAACTTTATAATAATTTCTTGAATAACAAGTATTCTGTTCATAATATATTTTAAAACATCACATTGTGTGGTGAATGGTCCATTCGATGGTATTTGTTAGTGAAGTATAGAAGATGTAAATCTATTAGGATATGAACATCAAGTTTTCATTGCAATGTTGTTGCACTACACTTGTTGTGCTTCGTTTGTTTCTCCTGACCCAAATCGTATTTGAGAGATTTGCCAAACTGATAATGTGGCGGCAGTCGGCTCCTTCTTGGTCACTGAATAGTTAATGGTTCAAATGATATACAGCCAAAAACAGAGAAGAAACATCAAAGAGAAGGAATGTAAGGAATAAACGGTTTTCTTACATACTGCAATGCATACGTTCACATTATTACTGCAAAAGAAGCAGAATTACAAAGTAAGTCGTTCGAATTGTTATGTGGCACATTATCACATTAACTATCCAATAACGATTTAATGTAAAGTTAAGAAGCTTATGCTCGGTGCATGAATCTTTCTCCCTTAACAATCCATTTTGCAGACATTTTGGCAGACATGAACCCAGTTTAGAATTGTAAAGAACGTAACATCAAAAAATATAATAATACCTTGTCATATTTGGAAGCGATTTATCACGTCTTAAATCACAAACGAATTGTCGTCGAGATTATCAAACCTAAGGTTGCTTTTGTACCATTTCAATACAAGAGGGGAAATAATGGATTTTCATTCAATGACGAAAAGTGTTTGCCAACGAAGATCTCATTTGAAGCCAAGAAAGTGTTAGAAACATTTATATTGATAGTATGAATTTCAATATACTGTTTTCATTATTGCATACAAGTAATTGAGCAATAGTAAAATATTTTAAAGAGATTCTGTTTTATTTTTTCAACACTTAAGTGATTTGTACTTGTACTATATGCTTTTACCCTTCCAATCCTTCAGCAACAGCTCTTACATTCATTTTGACCTTTGGAGCAAGCCAATCAACATGTTAAAGAGATGATAATTAAATGCGGCGTTCTGTACGGGAATTCTGAAGAAAGGATGAAGAATTCAATGAGGAAATATTGAATCAACTCAACTCCTTCGCATGCCAAATTCGAAAAATATAAAACTATAATGGATGTCATTTCCTCTGTCTATCAATCCAAATACATTGCAAATGTCATTGGCCTTCTAGTCATTCAGTAACAATATTTAAATCCGGTCGTGATTGCTAGATTGTCTCATGTTTCATCTTCTTACATTACATCTTCTATGCAATACATTATAGTTATTTACATTATCTCGTCAAGAGTGCGGTGTATAATGGGAAACTGTCTTGTGGACTCAACATCAACACCCAACCACATGTCCTGTTACAATTTTGCATGGAAGTCTGGTCTGATGCAATTCTTATTTTAATACTCACGTGTGGTGGTACTCAGTAATCGTATGCTATCATCATCGTCCACGTCTCTGCATTTGCCACTACTGCCTTAAAGTAAACCGTATGCTCACAAAATGAGATCTCCGCCCAAAAGCATGCAGATTTGCAATTAGAAACATAAAACACGCACGGTAAATACAAACACAGACTCAAGTTATAATGAAAAAGTCCTGGTATTCATTGTACCGGTTTTCTGTCTAAAAGCTGTATTCCTTTGTCACCACATAACTTCCACAGGAATAAACAAACGGACGTCGATATAATAAAAATATAAAAAAAGTACATCATACCTCAAAATAAGCGCAAAATCCGTATAATTATTCAAAGTTAAGCAAATCACAACAATTTGAAGCACTGGAACTTTATGTCAGCAGAGAAACTTCATTTGAATTTTGAAACGTCTTTGATGCTGGTTAATATCAGAATTTTCTTTAAAAACTCTTCTTATAAAACAATCACAGAAACGATTACGGTTTTAATAGTGCACAAACCAGACCGTTTCTGTGATAGCGTCCCAAAGCACATTGACGCAAACACTGTGAGCAGATTGAGACGGTCTCAGATATTTGACTTGAACTGCGCTGTTTTGTCACGTTGTCACAATGAATGTCGAAAAAGAGTGAAATCCTGATTTCATCCTCGGTACGAAAAAACAATGCTCTTTGGTATTTTCCCAAGAAAATGATTCCGGAAATTCAATTCTTCAAAGTATATTCGGGGTTCCGCCGTGTTACAATCTTACAATATGACAAGTCAAGGAGGCTCCATGCTTCCACCTGTCCATTACTATTAAAATTGAAACGTCACCAAGTCACAAGAGACTAAAGGGCGAATCGTCTTTGTTCACTTCCTATTTTCGATTAATCAAATCCGGTCAGTTCGCTTGGACAACCTTAAACGCAGTGTGTAATCAGCCATGTCGCCGGTCTCTTCTGTACCAAATCAATATGAACCACAGTTGTGTTATTGTATTCACAAAAAATTTGAAATCTTTGATTTTTTTTAATGAAGTATGCGTAAGTTGTTGCATGAAAAGTCGTCCGGTTCACTTGAAAACAGCGACCATTGTTTTTTTAAGGGAAAAACAAGCTCGGTTAGTTACAATATTTGCATACCCTTTTCGTTTAAAGAGTCTCAAAAGGAAACTTGGTAATAAATGCACCATCCGAACGGAAAGATTTAGCGAGAAACAACACAGTTATGGATTGAAAGTAGGAGAATCGTTATTTTACACTGTCACCGTGTAAGTGTCCTCTTAGGTTTTTCAAAGTGTCTCACTTCCTCTGACACCTGCAGCACTGATTCCTGCAACTGCATGAAAGTAAATGAGAGCCGCAAGGTTTTTCATTGTAGCTAAGTGCACATTTAGATAAACAGGCACAAAGTTGAGTTGAATTCAACTTGGGATCAGATTCAGAAGACGCATGCAATGCATGGAGTACCCTTAAAGTAACCTGTTGGGGGTTTTTTGATACGAGTCCATCCTCAGGTGTGCTCCCTTCTAGAGCATAGTAAATTGAGGATTAGTGTGCTGCAACTGCAAAAAGGAATCATACACACACAGTACAATACGAAATTGTGTATCTTTGTAGGTAAGAAAAGTTGCATAGGAATGAAATAGCATTAATGCAAGTTAGCATCCAACTTCTTTTGCTCGTTTAAAGGTGCAAGTGAGCCTTAGTTAAACCGAGTACACATTACACTACTCAAGCTGAGTGCCGACGACTGACTTTTCTCATTCTTTTAATTCGCCTACGCCCTATTCCGCCCCAGTTTCTCAACCGAAAACATTTTGTTCTCTTCTCTGTGTGTACAATGAATGCCAGGATTGTGATGAACGTCTTCGTCTTCTACCCCCCAAAATGACTCTCCTTCTTGTTCTTCTTGGTCCAAGTCTTCTTTCTTGTGCAAAGGTTTTTGAGGAGTGTGAATATAAGTTTTACTAAATCTGAAGGAAAAGCCAAACGAAACGGCTTCAATGCCATGAATCTGGTCAGATGCCTTCACCTGCTTTTTTTTTGGACGCTACGGTCTTTCAACAAGATCCGTAAATTAAGATATCATCTATATTTCTTCAAAGCATGCTTATGGCAATGCCAAAAAAGATGTTGAGTAAATACTGTGCTCTTGCAATTTTTCTGTGAAGAATGAGATTGAGAATCCTCTGAAAAAAGCAACGGGGTTTTATCCATCATGAACACACTTGCACTGCATTTTCCCTCGTTGCACTCAAAAGCCAAGACGTTTGTTGACGACCGAAGAGAAGACAGACGACGACGCAGTGACTCAACTCTCTTCAATTCATTGTGTTGAATAACATCCAATTCTTGTGAGTATTCATCTCAGCTCCGGCGACACAGGACAGCAGCACGGATGTCGAAGCCTGTACATTTTTGTGAATGCTATAAAGAAGTGGAACGTCCCCATCCTTTCGAATTTGACAAGATTCCGAAATGACCAGGCAGAAACAAGCGTCAGAACGAGGCTAAGTCGGCATACTTTCCTTTGTCGAGCCTGACAAAGTTAAAAAGATGAGTCTTTTCGATGTTCGGTAATGAAGACATGTGCACTCAGTCGCGGACACAGAATCCCATCAACAATCAACTCGAGTCGAACCGCAACTCAATTAACGTTAATGTGTCTAACGGGAATGAAGTTTGCCTCTCCAAACAAACATCACTGGATGATGCGAGTATACTATAAACATTAAAGCTCTAAGTCATTTCAATCTTACACGCGTGTCGGTCTTTATAGTGTGCCGATGTGTGTCGTTCAATTCTTCTTTCCTTCACCCACAACTCGATCATTTAATGCTTTGTTCTGTGGCCACACTAAATTTAATGTTTCCTCATTTAAACCAGAGCATTTAATGATATCTATAACCAAACCCTAAATATCACATTTTACGATCGTCCTCACCAACAAATAAAACAATATAATATTAAGGAATTAGTCCTTAGTCCTCACTTTGAAAACCTATTTTCTCTATCACCGACAATTCTACTTAAAAGACTACAAACTTTCTTCTATTAATTCCATGATAGGAACCATTTAATTGAGTTCCCTTTCAACTCATAATAGTGCTTAAATTTCTCGAAATTCTTTGAAATCAAAGCACTAACCAGAATGAAACCAATAAATGAGAAACCGAGAAACCTTTTCGTTCACAAATAGTACAATAAGTTGTCAATCACACACACGAGCATTCCTGAGCATTCAATACTATACTTTCATTCATTAACCCAAAAATTAGACCACAACACTTTCGTCCGTCATTTTATTCTATGGTACGTATAGTATTCCGATTTTGGCATTTGCCAGAGGTGATTCCATGTACAAACGATGTATCAAGGTCAAGACATTCAATTTCCAAATACGGTTTCAAGAGATTTCGTTTTCTCTCATCGTGCTTTACGGTACTTGAAATGTGACAGTACATTGGGATTTTACAATCATCCTAAACAAGACAACAATTAAGATACATAAAATAATTCTCAAAGAAAACGAAAATTACTACTATAGTACGCATGGTAAAAGCATTGTAATTTGAAATTCATACAGCCTACTTTCAAAATGAAAGATTAACGTTGCAAATTATGCGGATACACAGTTTTTGGCATGATTCTTCCTTGGATTTACGACTTTGAATAAGATCCGTCATGTCAGTTCATTAGACTTGTTTGTGCTCATTTTGTTAATTGTTGGGTACCGAGTTGAAGTCTTGAAATGTGTTACACTGCCTCTATTTGGTGTAGTCACTTCCGGTGGCGTCACTACCAAAATAAGAAAACAATTGCAAGAGACGCCGAAGCCTTAATGCTTTAATGCATAAAGAACATTAGGGAAGGCGTATGCTTTTTGGGTTCTCTGGCTGACGACAGGAAAAATTCAACTCCAAGCGTTAACCTTTCAACCCGTATTTCTTTGTGACAAAAATGATATTAGGCTCACCGTTCACTGTTCGCTTATTCACATGCATGTAAATTCAATTGCAACACACATAACGTTAACCAAAATAATGTTAGCTTTTCCTGTATACTTTTAAATGTCACATTTTGTCGTTTCGATCCCATTATTATTTTTGCCCAACAATTTGACAATTTGCTGTTATACCTTGGAAATTAGGATTTAGGAAGTCAAATATTAGATTGAAAGTTCCTTCTTAAATATAACATTCCATTCTATCAATATTCGTGAAACGTGTAAAAATCCTGAAATAAAGTCATCATCAGTATGAGTCATGAGAAGCTCGAGAACGAACGTAATAAGCTCATGGTTAAAACTGTTAATGCCCTTTTAAGTACAGCATTCTCATTTATATATTATTGACTCTTATTAACTTATTACTAATAAAGTAAGGACTCTGCTCTGCTCTGCTGTTGCTGCTTGCTCCTGCAGAACCGAAAAATGATAAAAAGGCACCGTGAGAGATTGAAGGACAATGAAATGATGTATCAGACTTGTGCCTCACTTCACATGTAGATTAATTGTGTGCAGTGCAAAAAGGTTGACGGTCCCGTTAAACATGGATCAAGTCTCAAAATGTGGATTTTGTGCACTGCTACACAAACGCACTCCTACAAGGCAAGCTTGAGAAGAAGACGCAGACAAAGAAGCAGAAAGCAAACCAATTAATGTACGTAGTAATGTAACATAGTAGTAGTACAATATGATTGTTACAATTATTATGTAACACTCGGATGACCCCTCGCATATCACACACTACTAATGTTCAAGTCTGTTTTTCTTTGCAGACTTCAGACTACTTCTCTCAGAAGGAAGAAGAAATGTAGGCGTGATAGATTTGAGAGAAAAGCGATGCAAAATGATCCAAAATATAATTTTAGAATCTCAGTTCACAACTGCGAATTAGAGATGATGCAGTAAATATGAGCAGCATACAAGATTGTTCAAAATGATAGAAAAAGGATAACATGAGATTAAAATCTTGAGTTGCTTTCAACAAGCGGAAGCGGAGGTTTTGAGCTAATTCAATGTTCGTAAATACAAACTAGCTGTACAGAAGTCATAAAATGATTTGCAAAAAAACTCGAGAAGAAGAAGAGTTGATGAAGAAGTAAAGAAGCTTTATTTGGCTTCCGACATCAAGATGAGCAATTGTCGGTTTTGGAGAATCATGTAATGCATGCTCATTCGTTGTTGCTTTGTAGTTTTCTTCCTTGGCAATGAAAATGAGGAACTTGTTATTAAGAATAAAAGTGGTCGGTATTGCCCCATGCTCTCTGTTCAAAGTGATGCAAACATTGTAGTGATAATGAAACACAATATCCTTCCAAAAAGAAACTGGAATTTTATCATTCTTTCCATTTTATTATTTTTTTGTGCAGTTCACTCTGGCAAACTCTTATCCTTGTAAATTGCTTTAGTTCCATGAACTTGTGATTTGATGATGTTCAAACTGATTATTATTTAATGCTCTAGAATGAAAGCGCGTCAGTTATATTTTATGCTTTTGAATAGATTTATTTGTCTTCTCAGATAAAATGACGTTATATAACGTTACATTTATCCAAATCAATACCATTTGAGTTTCGGAATGCTATATAAAATGCAACGTTGAACAAGCACACGAGCAAGTAGTAAAGTTACGTAGCTTAATAAGGACAATGACCAAGTTGTAAACGTTTAATGAGTAATGTATAATAAAAGGTCACACTTTGACTTTGGAGATCCATCGTCGCCACTCACGACCAGTTACCATAAAGGCTAATTATAATTTTATAGTATATAAATCCGCATTTTAATTTCATCGTAAAATGGCATCATGTTGGATGCAAAGTCATCCAACTTTATTCAAACTAAATGTGGACTGTAAAATGTCATGATTCAATCGTACATTCATAGACTACCAGACAGAAAAATGCTAGCGATTCCAGACGAAAAGGAGACCGAACACGATACGGATTGTGTTTTACGACGTCTGAAGCTGAACTTGAGATGCTGGTATGAAACTGACTGAGTCATAAACTTTTAAAAATTGCAAAATCAGGAACAATCGAATGTTTCTACTGTTTCTCTTTCTTTAAGGCACATAGGCACTCTCTCTCTGAAACAAAAATTGTATTCAATTTGTTGTCGCGTACTTCTTCCGAACCAGAACATAAATTGCAATTCTGCAAATGCAATGAGTTTTACGGGGAAAAGTGCCATAATTAAATTGCGCAGGCAGCGGTCCTTACAGTACACGCACCTAGACCAAAACAGAGGTTAAAGAATAAAATAAAAATCGTTTTGTGTACTATACGTTGATATTTTAAAACAAAGAGCATGAAATGATGATTATAACTTATAAGCTATAACAGAGAAGCCAATGCGACTATATGCCATGGTGTGTAATGTACAGCGTATACGTTTTTGTCCCGACGTCTGATTAGAAGTTTTTTTTGCAAAGGCACATTATTACTAGTAGAACTAACTGCCAGTGTTGTATGATACTAAAAACCACTATGAACTTTTGCTTAGTGGAATAACCAGCATGTGGAACCATTTGGACTAATTGTCCCTGATGCAAAATTAGCCTCAACTTGCATCTCTTGAGCCCTCGCCCAACATTCACACGAATTAACTGTACAGTCTCCTGCAAAGAAAGGCTCGACAGTAATTACATTGTCAACGAGAAGGAAAAGTGTCTCATCATCGGAGACTTAGTAGACTGTGACCCCTTGACTCTTTCGAAAAGAAAGAGCACACATACACAAAAGTGTATGGAACAATGGTCTCTCTCTCCTTTATATTAAGAATTCAAGGCACACACAAGACTATACAGTGTGGAAACAAAAACAATCAGTACGACGACAACAACGATGGAAAGTGTCAAGTAAAAACCCAAAATGCTAGTAGTCATCGTGGACGAACAAGAGAGAAAGATCACAAGAATTTCTACATGAAGAGGTCACACTCGACCTCTCGTGTCAACCAAGAACTTCGTGCTCGCTTCTTATTACGACTAATCTCTGTCAACATCACCTTCGTTGCATTGTCCTAACAGTAATTACAACTTGACTTGAATCAAGTGAAAATGCTTTTAATGCCGTCTCATTCTTCGCTTGTCTTCCTTTTTCCATGCAGGCTTGACTTCGTAAAGTAACAAATATCAAAATAATATACTTGTACTCGAAATATCATACATGATATGGTCTACACTTATACACACACAAAATAATACTAAAAAATGTAGTTGCAAGCAAGATGGGAAACGTGAAAGTTACCTCATTACTACCACACCTCCAAAAAATATGATTTTGTATCTCTTGCTTTTCATCTCTTTCTGTATATTATTGTGGTCTTCGTCGACATATTACGATGACTCCCACGAAGCTGCAAAATACATTCGTCGTCACAAACTAGGTGACAATATATATTCAACCACGGATGCATTGTTCCCTATCTTTGGATGCGCATGAAACTCACGTTGCGTTTATTCAAATCTCTCTTTCTCTTCTTTACACTGCGGTTTCTGTAATGCGATGATTGCATTTTTTTGCAACGCGAGCAAAACAGTCATCCAACCCTTCAATATTAAAACTCAACTTTTGACGTTACTATTCCTTTAAACTGTTTCTTATGCAATTCTTGTTCTATTATACTAAGCTGAATGTGTATCACCTCGGTTGGATGGAGCATTATGGAAAATTGTGCTGTCTATTCATTTCAGTTTCCCAAAATGCATTCATCGTTATCATTTCAAAGAAATTATAATGCAGATCGTGATTTAGGATTCACAATTATCAACTATATTCCAAGGTTCCGTACATTTGTTACACCTTTCGACGTCCGCGTCCTTTTTCTCCAAATAACCAAAGTACGCGGATGCGGTAAGCTAATAACAAAATCCCACTCGTCTCACATGACATTAGTAGGTGAACAATAATTTTAACGAGCATAGTCATAGTGTCACACTGGGATGAAATCACGAAATCAGACCTTGCTTCCCAATTCCCATTTACTTCATCATAGTTTCACTAAAAGTAAAGTCTCATTAGTCATTAAACGCTGAATTACTAATAGTATACGTGCACTAGTACATTCTTGCAGAAGCCTTTGCCTCTTTTAGCGAAGTACATTAAGCCTGTAAGTTCGCTTAGAATGGAAAGGCGTAAAAACGACCGTAACAAGTTTCAACTGAAATGATATTGATAGCCTTAAGGTTAAAAATAAATGTCAATGCTGGTGACGATGCATGAAAATCATTGTGTGAAAATGCATTTACATAACAAAATCAGGAATACTTCACGACATTGCAGTGAGTCAGCAAGATATAAAAACCATCAATAAAGGATAAGGATAAGGGCAGAGCAACAACGAGAAAGCTTAAAAGTTAAAGGTTTCTTTTAAAGAGGTCAAAGTCGTAGTTACCATTGACCACTAGCCTTAAAATCAAAAGTGAACGTGAAGTGTTCCGTTTCATTAGTTCGTGCCGTCCTAGCGTTTCTGTAAGTTGCATGTTTACATGTTTAGACTGAGAATTTTCCAGTATAGAAAGATGTAGAAGATCCTTTTCTGTCAAAACGGAACGACCTTGCTGGAAGTTGGAATAGCCATAACAAGAAACGGATAAGAAGTCAATAATAGCCCAAAACTGTTTCAATGCAACGGACTCTTGGAAACATTTTCATGCTCTGCTACAATTTTAAAACTATTTAGTTTATGCTGTTATTTGTATTATACATTACTAGGAAACGAAAGTCTTTAAAGGTACGAGAGTAACTAATCTGCGTATAATATGCCTTGTTTTTCTACAATTGAACGACTTTTTGTGGTTCGTGTCACACGACTGCGCAATTGTTTCGGTGCAATGACGTATAGAAAGTAATGTTATGAAACACCGATTGACTCCTAACAAGTGGCATTATTCATGCACTTATAGTTAGTGTTGGATGGGTTAAAGGTATTGTTATTGCGTAGGTAAGTAGAAAGTGGAGGTATGACATGACAAAGACGTTCTATGGTTCTATCAACAAAGCAAAAACCAGCCTAATGAACAAGCAAACGCAGACAAAGAGCAAAAAAGAATAAGAAAAGAGGCCTGCACACATACTGACTGGAAGGAAAATGCGAATAGGAAATTGTGAGATGAGTAGAAGACAATCAATATAAGAATGCGAATGCATGTTTCGCTTGGATTTGCATATCAGGATAGGACCTGTGCAGAAGATTTGAAGGTAGTTGAGGTGTGTCAAGACACACCACCATAATCGAACGCTCGGATTGGTCACATTGAAGGACATTGGGGAAGTTGACTTTACCTTCCACTATAGTAGTATTACTATACACGTTACTTTGCTTCTCTGATGAAGTAACTTTTGATCAAAAAAGCAAAGGCATGCGAAATGTGAGATGTTACAAAGCCCACGTGGTGGTGGTGCTTCCAAAGGAAATATTGATTGGAAATCTGACGTTATGTTGTCCATTCTAGATTCTACTGTTGTACGATGATGGAATGAATCGTAGGTTAGCGTTTGAGGAATGTATACCTACTTTATTACAAAGTTCCCTGTTTGTTTGTCATACCATTTGATCATTGTGTGCCTTTGTGTCGATGGCTCACATGAGATTTATAAAATAAAAATGCGCTGTTCGATACTCATCATATTATGTGCCTGTGCCTGTCTGTCGTGATTCTTTGGCTGAAGTCACCGTCGTCACCGGCCGACTTTCTTATTGAATCAATGGGTAATGGGTAGTAGTAGTATAGTATGGTCGATGTATCATAGTAACTGAGCAAAGTCGTAAGTAGTGCTAGCAACTAGCAACTTACTAGTACACTACTACACACGACATCAATATGCACAATGGAGTTGGAAAGAAATGCAATCACAATCTGGAAGCCCCGAAGGAGTAACCCCCAAAACAGGACGGACAATCATCGGCTCTTTCCAAATCGCCATTAACCCAAGCCAGTTATAACCGGATGAACGATCAGTGTCCTACACTTCTATTCTGTAGGAATCAAAAAAGAAGGGGATACCAAAAGACAAGACTCTCTCTAGGTCTTACATTGATTTCACCTTGTGTGCCCTCTCCAGCTCAGCAAGATAGACCTGTGCTAAATCCTCCCGTCCTTCCTTTCTCGTCCACATTTACTATTACTTCTTTAAGTTTCTCTCCACTCGTCACTCAGACACACAGGACAGGGTCTGTGTGCCACCAAATTGACTTCCACGCTTTGTCAAGTCACACCAAGAATCGCAAAACGAACATTCAATCAGAGTGACGCAACACATTCTCAACCTGCCCCGTTCATTCAGCCAGATCTCACTATTACCTAACGCTCAAGAGGTATTCAACCTATAGTGTTCTAAACCTTCTAACCATATTTTTTTAGTATTACTGAATTACTGCTCATAATCTCGGGACACTTTTACTTTTACGATTAGTAGTATCATTTCTCATTTCATTATTAGTACTTCGTGAATTCTTGTTCTGGTCATTATTGAAGGAATGTCCTACGTCAATCGTCGTCCTTATGGTGTATTGGGATGAGACACGAAATCATAGGTTGATTTTTGTGCTGTCCAGATCTGGTTTCCGTCAAGTCCCTGCAAATTACGTACTATAGTAACCCACATTCATTAATATTTGTAATTTGATTTCTAGAATTGAAAATGTTTCGTCCAGCTCTAAATGCTCTTTGTAAAGTGAATCCAATCAGTGGGCCAGTTTCAACGCGAGGCCTTCGAGTTTCTCCGATTGCGAATCATATAATTAATCATGGAACCAGTCAGTACGAGGATGGAAGACCAAGGATTCTTATAACAGGTAAGATTAACTTTGTTAAGTAACCATTATTTGGAAGTTAAGGAATTTTAGCGCAGAGCAAAATTTTTAAAAAATTAAGGGCACTATACTGTACAAGTTTATGATCATTCCACATCAGCATTATATATAACAGTCGTTTTATAATAGATTACGTACCAGATTGTGAGATTGAATAACATAAAAACCAGGCATGCAACCAATTAGGTTGTATGTTTTAAGGTTTTGAATTTTTACTGAAGGATTTCCATATTATCTAACTATAATACTCACTCAACGCTATAGGATTGGATTCTTCCTATGTACGTTCACGAAATTAAATGCACTTCCATAATTTCCATAGGCAATATAAGGTTTGTAGTCCGATGATGTAACAAACAGGTTTCTTTATGATGCTCATAGAATAGCTTCCTACCTCAAAAATGTCATTGAGTACAAGTTGTACTAGTATACTACAAGCAAGGAACAACTCTTGGAATGCATTTAAAGTTGCATAATGTTGCTTGCACTTTGCATATTTGCACTATTAATTTTTGCATTTATGTGTCACTCATTTAGGAAGTTTGGGACAGTTGGGCTCAGGACTCGCTCGACTTTTCCGTCAAAAATATGGGAAAGAAAATGTGTTTATGTCGGACATCCGCAAACCAACGAGGGAGATAATGGCAAATGGTCCATACATTTTTGCCGATGTTTTGGACTACAAATGTCTACAAAAGATTGTCGTGACGCACAAGATTGATTGGCTTGTCCATTTCAGTGCTTTATTGAGTGCCGTTGCAGAACAGAACGTTGCTCTCAGCATGAAAGTGAACATTGAAGGTAAGATAATCGAAGATCGAATGACGAATGCAATAAAGTATTCGTCGTACGACTTCATGCATTGTTTCGAGTTTCGACATAAGCTTTCATAACCATATAAGATGTAATTTGTCCTTCGAAATGGCAATATATGCCAACGCATAGAAATATTTTATTTGATTGGAACAAAGGACATTGTTCAAAAGTTCAATGTAGGTCATTTCATACGTACTTCAAGACTAAAAGGTCATTGGAGTGCCTTAGGTCTTGGATGAGTTCAAAAGTTCCAATTGATGCGACGTAGGGTAGGAACGTCTCAATAGAAACCCGTTCAAGGTTATTTTTTGGTGGTCAATGTTTGAAGACTATGAAAGAATAATCTCCTGTCCTTTATCTTGATATCGTGTGAAGAGTGAAGAGCAAGGCAAAACTCTAATGACATGAAAATATACCTTATATACACTTTGTATTATTAATCCTACTTTATATACACAGGAACGCACAATGCAATCGAACTCGCCAATCAATATGGACTGCGTCTCTTCATTCCAAGCACGATTGCGGCTTTTGGTCCGGAGTCACCTCGTAGCCCAACGCCCAATCTCACAATCCAGAGACCCAAGACAATTTACGGCGTTGCAAAGGTAAATTTTTTATTCTCGTCCAGAACGTGACATGTGACATGAGGCAACGCTTGATAATATGGTTAATATGATATTGATATGAAATGCTCTCAGCACAGTACCACGGGTCGGTTCCGTTCCTTCTCGTGCGTTGCTGTGACTTTCCTGAAATGAAGCCAAATCGAACATATTTCTATATTTTTAGACTCGATGCCACTGATACTGTCACACTGTCAGTTACTCTACGTGTCACTGTCATACATGAAATCTTTTTAAAAATCTAGACTCAATTAAGGTCGCGATATTGATTGGGCATTGATTATTACTTTATTTATACTAGGTGCACACCGAATTGCTTGGCGAATATTTTCATCACAAGTATGGATTGGATTTTCGTTGTCTTCGCTTCCCTGGAGTCTTGTCCAGTGACACTCATCCCGGGGGCGGGACAACAGGTAACCTTAAATCGCTATGCTGCAATGTTTCCGTACATTTGTACGACCAGCATTTTCATTGTAGAGAAGTCAGTATGTCATGTCTGTGCATTTTGTCATTATTTTCCAGATTATGCCATCCAAATATTTCATGATGCACTCAAATATGGACGCTATTCTTGCTATTTGGGTCCCAACACACGACTCCCAATGATGCATGTGGACGATTGCTTGCGTTCTGTAGCAGAAATCATGGAACTCCCATCAGAGGCTTTGCCTGCAAGAACTTACAATGTGGCTGGAGTATCTTTCACTCCTGCTGAACTTGGAGAGGAAATAAGAAAGACAATTCCGGACTTTGACATGGATTATCGTCCAGATCATAGACAGGCGATTGCTGATAGCTGGCCAGAAATTCTGGATGATTCACAGGCAACTCAGGACTGGAACTGGCGTGCGGACTATGATCTTGAACGAATGTGTAATGTCATGTTGGATGATCTTAAGCCGTTGTACCGTGACCAACAACAAAAGCAAACCGCAGTTGCCTGACAGGACAGTTAAAAGTTTTAATAGGAATTCTTGAGTGCAATTAGGCGGACGCTTCGATACAATTGACAATCTTCAATTTCGTCATTTGACTTTTAAGTTTAAACGCCAGCTATTTGCTGAGTCCCTTATGTTTTTGTTTATTTCTTGACGTATCATACATAACTAACGTATGATCTTAGTGTATGAAACTCTTAAACAACGAAATAATAGTAAATTAAGAATTCACTTTTCGTGAATTCTTTTGAATTTGAGACAATCCTACCAATTCGAATATCACGACTTTCACGACTCCGTCCAGCGAATCCATCCAGACTTTCCACAATAAATAAGATAGGGTTTATAAAAATATGAACTTATGAATTCATGTTATTTCATTTTACGAAAACTCTGTTACAATAAGAATAAAAAATTCGAACAATACGTTACAAATAGTAGTTCTTACAGTTGATATGATATCATATCTTAAGCGAAAATAAACTGCAGAGTGAAGTATCATATAATAGTTGCACATTAAAACGGCAATGGCAAGGCATTTAGTAAACGTTCATATATGCATATAAACGAAAAATGTACAAATCAGTGTCTCAAAGTGAAGAAATCAACGTTCTTTGTATCTGAGCCGAGGACGCAGATTTCGTTTCTTCGATTCCAAAATTTTGTGGGAGCATCATAGCCATTGAGAAAATATGTGGCTCTTGGTCCTTGGTCTTGTTCAAAATAGGAAAGGTTTTGCTTTTTGAGAACTTGTGTCAATTCAGTCAATTGCTCTTTGTTAATGGTATCTGATGCATAGCCTCCGTATTTTCTGGATCAAATAAATGATAATTCATTAAAGGTTGGGAAAATGAATGAGAAATTATACAATGGCTTAAATTAAGATAAAATTTCACTTTCACGCACTTGCAATATTGACGGAGTTCTGGGAACTTGACTATCTTCAATTGAAATCTAGTGTTGCTTGGGTTCATAGGTTTGGGAGGATCGAGCTGATACTCTTTCGGAATATAAAAGCACATTTCATATGAATTGAGGTCACCATTTCGTTGATCCACTTTCGTGCTTACTGGAACTGTCATTTCAATCTTCTTAGCTGTGCACATCAGATAAATCATTAATAATTAATACTTAAGTGTAATCAAGTATACGCAATGTTGAGCAAATTTATTAATGCGCAACAACGTATAGTTGGCTCGTAAAACTCGTGATGGGAAGCATGATAATGCTAGTGACGTGTAGTGTGTCTTGAATGTATAACGATCTTTCAATAAAAACAAATCCTTCATAATGTACCAAATACTTGAACTTGATTCACTACTTGACTTTGATAGTAAACAATCTAATTGAGGAAACGAATTCTGCGTGTCTGTGTCAAGGACGTGAATTATTGTGCTTCTGTGAACTGGATTCATCCAAACTTTTTCCGCACTAATCTTTTATAAGCAAAAGCGTTTGTGTAGCTTTATGATGATGGGATGAGTTTTGCATGGAAATGAATTTTGTGCACAAAAAACTTTAAGATGCTGAAAAAACTTACAAACATCATTTTTCCCTTGAATGTAGCTATAGAGCGTCATGAACATTTCTGAACTTTTAGATTCCCAGTTGTGAGGTGTTGCGAAGCCTTCGACACATGCCCAATGTTGTGGAGGATACAAACGTTCTTCGACATCCTGAAATTTTTGATTCATGAACAACGAAACTTAGTAATTTCACTTGTATGCAATTGTTAAAATTCCCTTGTGCAGCATATAAAGTTAAGTTGTATCTTTTGCCGTATAAAAAGTAAAATTGGAATTAAGATTCGAGGAGCTTACGTCGGTAATATTTCTCAAGCCGTTGAACGGAGGTTCTTCGTAGTTTCCAAAAATGGACCACAACCAGTCAAAAAGCGGAAGGAATTGTCCATGTGATACGGAAACCTGATTCGCGAAGGTCACCAAAGCAAAATAAAGCAATATTTTGTTTCCTACCATGCTAATATTGCTTAGGAGAGTGTGGTAATCCTTAAAAAAAATAAAGTTGACCGTAACAAGAAAGGGTAAAGACAATAGAATAAACAAACGCTGAAACTGACAGAATTCCCACGGGTAGGACGCTATGTCCCCTGAATGCTTTGGATGAATGTGAACACTGTTGAAAGGAGTGCTTCTCGGTACAATAATGGTTAGCGTCTGTAATAGAATCACGATAGAAAGACAGCTTTATACGATGACTATTTACATATCACAACAACTTTCCAGTGGTGACAACGTGATACGATGGACGACTTCAAGGGCAGAAATAAACATGTCCAGAATTCTGAGGATATCCTAAGAGGCGTGGTGTAATCCTGCCAATGAACACGAACTATATTGGGAGAAGACAATTATTCAGCGCTTCTCAGTGTCTGAGAACCTGTGGACAGGCCCAATTTCAATACACTATTATAATGGGTAATGGGATTGGGATAATACACGAACACACGAGGCAATATGAGAATGCACCACACGAATGGCACCTCCTTGTACGAACGCTTTCTGCTGTATTATGTACTTCGGCTAATTGGAAACAAGACCTAAGAATTTACTATTAGTATATTATCTATCCTTAAAGCACTTTCGTGCAGCTTTCCTTGCAACACTCACATGGATAATTGCTTCACCACAATCTGCAAAAAAAAGGTTCACTGCCTCTCATTCAGAGTCTCAATGACAATGGCATAGTTGGGATACAACTGATACTCCAGTGGACTAGCAAACTGCGACTACGGTACTCGTCATGTAGACATAAAGAATGTCTAAACCTACATAGAAATCATGTTTCACAGCCGTTTCCTTAGCCATACGCAACTTTTGTGTAATGCTGAAGTAAGGTTGTAAAACCCTGTAGGAAATGGGAATGGGAACGTCAACAATCCCTGTCATGTCATAGTAGTGTTGGGGATTGTTCTGTATATTTGCATACAAATTGAAATTATTACATACAGGATGATGATGATGATGTTCATTTATTTCCATGAGGTTAGAAAAGGTTCATACGTAATTAGAGTAATAGTCCATTGTTTACAAAATCGCCCTTTTATGAAAATCTGACTCATTAAATACAAATTGTGCACTACAGTCAGTAAAAGTAAAACATTGGATAAACGTAGGCAATACAGTAATTAGGGAGTTTAACCATCACGACATTACATAGGGAAAATGACATCAATACAAACTATACCAACGAGATTACCCAGTAGACAGTATTAATTCCAAATAAATCACATGTAAATCTCAGCCTATGAGAGTACTGAAACCAATTTATTTGCAATCAAACATTTGTCCAAAATAAGTGTTGTAGAGTGGAATGAGCAAAATTATTTGTTTTCATTAATTAACTTAAATAGTTCACGATCTTCCAATTCTTCCGGATCGACAACCATATCTTCAGTCTCTTGTGTGGATGATTCCACAGGATTTGAAGGACTATGTACTGGGTTTTCTGCATATACATTAGTCTTACTTGTCGGAACGGCTCCTATAAAATTTAAATAAAGTTAATCATAAGCACAGTATACTTGAGAACCATACCTACTAGGGAAAATATGATAACTGTAAAATGTGGCGCAACCTTGTTTCTTTACAACATTTCTTCCAGACAGAACATTTTGACTCTCTTCAAAATACTGATTCGGATGGTTAACACCTCCTTCAACTGTATTCAAATCATGAGTCCATTCAAAATACTTTTGACATGCAACTTGATACTGTTGCTTTCCTACAAGTTCCAAGATCTCAGCAATTCCTATGAAAGAAAGATAAGGGGTTTAACTTTCTACCTTGAACTGTAAGATTACAAAACTACATAGGCAAAACTAAAATGAACTGGAACTGAATAAATCATATCAAAACATTCCACACGTACCATTAGCAGGAATATTTGCTTCAACGAATTTCTCCCGCAAAGGTTTTGCATCAGAATGTCGAAATGGACATCCATGCTGATCTCCAGGTCCAACATTTGACATAATAACCTTCATGCATGGATACGGTGTGTAGTCTGTGCGTTTACCTTCTTGCCCATACATATGACGAATGTTATACAAGTATACCTTGTCAAACTAAACGTTAAAATTAAATTAATTTAAAGAATTCCAATAGTTCATTTTCATAATACGGACATGAAATATGTCATACCCGACCACTATCCATTCCAGGATTTTTGTTGAAATTTGTTCGCCAAAATCGTACAGACTCTTCAAGTGGAACTCCAGCTCCTTTCAAGAACAATCCAAGTTGCAGGCGACCCCAATGTTTTAAATGATGATCTTTTGTAACAACGTCGTACAAAGATTTCATGCACAATGGAAATGATTTTTTAGATATCTGTAATCAGTAACACATTTTTGAAACACGGGAATCAATACATCTAAAACATAAAAGCAAGATACTGTATTGAACTTACTGCAGGAAGCATATCAGCAGTAATCCCATTTTCCTGGCCATTCTTTGCGACATACTCTGTCCCCGTGTACTGTTTTTCAAATTCGTTTAAAAGGGATACCATGCGGACGTCATCCCCAACTTTGTGCAAGTACTTGCTCATGAGCTAAGAATACAACAACAGGCATAAATAATAGTTTCATTCAACAAAATGACGTACAATTTTCAAAAATTTACCACTAATTCCTGAGAAAGTATCTTTCGAAACTCGGCACAGAACATGGAAACAGTGTCAGTGTATGGAACATACGCAATACCATTGGCCAAATATACTTTTCTTGTTCTAACTAATTCCAATGCATGGATGAACAGAACTTCGAAGAAGTCAACGGAATTGGGAGTAATATGATATGAAGCGCTTTGCAATTTGCTTTCAAACTTTTCCTTTAGCTCAGGACTCATCTGCAAAGTAAATACAGGTCAACATTTACGGTAAAAGTTTACAGAAAAGGTACAGTTATAGGCATTCTACTTACATCTTTAAATGAGAAATTGTTGTGAGACATAAATTTGCGTAAATCATCCTTGTCGACGTGGAATTTAAAATGAAAAAAGTCCAACTCCATAGATATTAACCAACGTCGCAAGTCATCAGTACTGCAAACGAAACAATTAATATATAATATATTTATAACATTTTTATAATATTTAAATTTTTAAAAAACTTACCGACAAAACGGTATTCGAAGTATGTAATGAGATACGTGATCAAACTTCCTGGCATTCATTTTATCTTCAGCAGTAACTTCAGCAGGTAAATTGCAACCACCTTCCTAAACAACCATTTAAAAACAACATTTCGTGAAAATTTGTAATAATTTTTTCCACAAAAAGACTCCAATTGGTTCAATTACCAGTATTTCGAATTCATGCAAATTCTGCTTCTTTAAGTCACGTCGAATGGCAGAACGCCACTTAGATGAATATTTTTCAGCTGGAGGCATAGTCATGTTGATACGTTCAATGGTTCGAAACACTACATGAAAGATGAAACCAAATGTAACAACTTAAAGAATATTAAAAAACAGTTTATTAAAAGCTACTACTTATAAATCCAATGACAAACTTACATTTGAGACGAGCCAATGAAAAATCTTCCAATTGTTGAAGAGAAACATTGTAATCTGGAACATCCTGGAAAAAGCTTAAATTCAATGGATAATTTTGCTCATCCGAGTCGGCACATGCAATTTTGATCGTGTGGAATTTGCGAGGAGGTTGTTTCTTCAGCCCCTTGGCCAAGAAGTTCCATGATTATAAATTTATGCTACAATGAAACAAATGAAAGAACGTCTTTTGAAAAAATCCAACACTGAAATGATTGCTAATTACATTTTACACACAATGTCAATTGTGAATGTGAGTGATTTTGATTCAATTCTTACCTGTACTGACCGTAAGGGAAATACAATTCACACCACCGGAGCCGGACTAAGAACAAATTTTTTTTTCAAACAGTTTTGAACATATATCAATGACACTGAATACGTATTCTTTTTTACTGAAAGACACTTTATTCATACAAATTTGATGTAGATATATTTTTTTTAAATGTCACACCCAAAAAAACTGAACAAGTTGTTCAATGAAAGTTCTTTGTTGCTTGATCGTCTCCTCGTGAAATCACAATGTGGCTTTTTTGACAAGTTGGAGCTGGCGCGTCGGGATTGCGCGCTTGCATGCCAATGGTCCAAGATTGAACGGCCCTCTTCGTCTCATCACCCACTTTTCCGTGAACATTTTCTCCTTTTTGATCATCACATCATGGTCACTCTGCACTCTCCTTGTTGTTCCACAGTCCAATATTCCCATTTTAGCTTTCCTTCTGGCTCTATAATGCAAATCTTGCATGCGAAATTCATAGTGCAAACATATTCGCACACTCAAAAAATAATTGTACCCTCCACTTCCACCATAGATAAATCCTTTAGACTGTTGTCTTTTGGTCCCACTCCCCATGACTAACGACAGTCCAAAAACTAAGGATTTCCTCTCATTAGGATCTCACAAAATTTTTTGTAATTGGAAATGTATTCATTTTCACCATTCGAATATTTAACGTATTGCCAAGGACAGTAGTGGGTATTTGTAAGAGTCCAGTCATCGCCATATCCCATGGTCAACAAATTTCGATTACTTAAATTTTGTGGATAATTCTCATTGTTTTTATGCCAGCTACATGGAAAAGAAAGTCTTATTCAAAATCCGGGAAGTGGAATGGTTATCAAAAGTAAATTTTAGTAAGGTGTAGAAATTTGTATATCGCTATATATCGTTTCCAGTCCATTGTTTAAATACGGATATCGATAGCAGATAACAGTCTTAAATCGATAAGGGGGATAAAGGCATAATTTGATGAGTCAGAGTTCATTCATTATTTGTTTTGTGCTCGGGTGACTTTATCATCAATACTTGCTTGGCAGTTGATTTTTGTACTAAAAGGTATTTTGTATTTATTTTTGAACCTTGGACGGTTGAGATTAAGATTGATACTTGAAAACTCAGTCCTCGTCATTATTGCTGACTTTGTATAGACGTTTTCTAACTGTACACATTTTGTTCATATTTTTTTTAGATGTAAAGAAGCATTGGGACCGGGGCAGTGCGGGTTTATTTTGGACTACTCTTACTAATCGTAATCAATCGTATTCCAATCCATCGTCTTCGCTTGGGCACTTAAAGGATCCTGTTGACTATAGCTGACCTTTGTTACATTGGAGGGGAGAGGTTATAATCATCATTGCATGAGATTGTTGTTGTGTGGGTGTGCATCCCCTATCAAAATTAACTCTTCTGTCTTCAATAATTGTAGAATTGATAGCAACAGAAGGAGGAATTTTGACTACCACAAGTACGTACGTTTGGATTACATTTCTGCAATGACAATGAATGTCAATTTTTGAACGAAGTTTAATCATTGGATTTTTTTCAAGTATAGAATGGGACCACATGGAGATACAGGAACACGCGACCTTACCGAAGGACGTTGCAAGCTCTGCATTCAGGTCACCAAGTGGTTACCCGTTTTGTTTATCACCGCTGTGATCTCTTGGTCCTATTATGCGTTCGTGATTCAACTGTGTATTTTGACAATGAAAGAGTTGTGGCTCCAGATACTCGCTCTCATTGTCTATCATGTCACTCTGACTATGTTTTTGTGGTCTTACTATCAAACCATCTTTACCAGTTCTAGACGAATTCCTAAGAACTTTAAGATCACAACAAGTAAGTAATAATAGTGTTTAGAAAGTTATTCATCGTAGTTGTTTCTGTAGTATCCATCCTCAACTGAAACTGCAAGTAATCCGTTATTACTATTATTTTAGGTGATATGGAACTTTTGGATACGGCTACTTGTGAAAACGATGTCAACGTGGTATTAGAAAATATTGTCCGAACCCAGCAACTTCCTGTGCAGACAAGAACAAATATTACTCAAATCCGATACTGCGAAAAATGTCAAGTAGTGAAACCTGACCGAACGCATCACTGTAGTGTTTGTGGGCACTGCATCCTTAAGATGGATCATCATTGTCGTAAGCTTGATTTTTATTTTAAAACTTCTTATAATTCTTAATGTTTAATGTTTAGTAATATAGTCGTTTGCATGTTGAGTAATATTTTAATTTTGTTTACAGCGTGGGTAAATAACTGCGTATGCTTCAACAACTACAAATTCTTCATCTTGTTCTTGGGCTACGCATTTCTATACTGTCTTGTCATATTTACCTTTACTTTCCGGTACTTTATTGATTTTTTTCGCCGGGATTGGGATGGTCCATTGGAGGGTAAATTCCATGTACTGTTCGTTTTTTTCGTTGCTGTTATGTTTGCCGTGAGCCTGTGTTCCCTTTTTTGTTACCATTGCTTTCTCGTATCCCGAAATCGATCAACTTTGGAATCCTTCCGGTCACCACACTTTCGAAACGGTCCTGACAAGAATGGTTTCAATCTGGGAACATACAACAACTTTGCGGAAGTTTTTGGAGACGACAAGCTATTTTGGTTTCTCCCGGTGTTTTCTAGTCTCGGAGATGGAATACAATTTCCCACTAGGCACTGTTTTACTGGAAACGGAAATTATAATTCGCTGGATACAACAGATTCCAGTCCTGCTTCCGGGTAATTGCAATGTTTTACATTTTGTTATTTTACGAGCACTCCATTGACGTATAAGAGCAACAGTGTTCAACTGTGAGTTTTAATATTATTTTTGTGTTGTAGAAGTTCACCGGATCATTGCGTAGAAGTCCGGGTTGAGGCACGCACAGAACCCCATCGAGAAATCTACGCGAATGGAAACGGACTCAATTCTTCTGGTGCACAATTTGGAGCTGGTGATGCACCATTACAAAGAGATACACCTTTGGTCTACTTTTAAACTTAAATGTTAATTTTTACGCTCCATCATTGACTACCACTGCATTTGCATACGTGAGATAATGCAACTACAAAACCAATATAGTACGGCCATCTCCGAACTCTAAAATGGAATATATTAATTGAATCCTATAAGTATAGTCAGTTATACTTGTTCGATGGCATTTAATATAATTTTTGGCTTCGTTCAAATTATGTATTGTCCATGTGCATTCTTTTTGCTTCGTCAATGCAGGCTATGTGTACTTCGAGTAAGTGATTATTTAACTATTTTGGCACGTCTGTTCTGTAATAGTGCTCTCTTTCTGTGCAATGCTGGTTGGTGATTACTATGAAAATGATTACGCAACTTATTAGTCAGCGTCAGCAAGTCTAAAATACGAAGGTAGAATTATCAATCCGTGGAATCTGAGTTACGTCACACATAAATATACTACTTTATTTATGAGATTCACTAGATGATTATACCATATAGTTAATCAGCAACTGAAAGTAGATTAAAGTTTCCATAATTAATAATATTCCATTTTGACTGTACTATTGTGGCACGTATTTTATACTTGCCAAAGTTCTTCCAATATTGTATGCTTTCTTCATTGTTTGAGTTTCTTTCATGGTTTGCAATTTTTGTTCAAATACGTAGTATTTATTTACATTTTACAATTTTAAAAATGTGTTTATATGCTTTCGCGGCTATGTATTTTAGATACACAATCGACTCGCGCTTTTGTTGCAATTAATGATCTTCTTCTAACTAAGTACATTAAAACAAAAAAAACGGACTGTGAACATTTTTCAAGTACTTTAGTACAGTACATTAAGCTATCAATAAGTTATAAATTGGGGAAGTTGCAAAATGCGAAAGCCGAATTGGAGGCTAATTGAATGCAATGAAATTGTTACTAAAGTAAAAGTGATGATCTTCAGTTAGTCTGGCAAATATAGAATAGTATGTTAGCCTCTTAAAATTATATTGAAAATATAATACATTTACTATTCAACTACTACCTAATGAATTTGTCATTATTTGTATAAATAAGTTTTCTGATTTGGTACTTCTACGCATGAAAATAAAACATGAGTAATGCTGTTTATTATGGCATGCCTTGTATTCTAAATATTGACTTGTTTATTCATAATCATTTAAACTTTCTAAATTCTCCCATACAATCATCATGATAACCATTCATTTATAACGTTGAATCTTTTAGTTATACAGGATTTTAGAATTTGATCAACGATTTGATAGCACATCAATAGTATTAAGTATCCGCATTTCCGCATGTATCCTCCACAGCAGCACTTGGCCCAATTTTTTTATCGGTTAATACTTTAAGATACCACGAAATAACTGAGTTGATGGTATGTGTGCGATCAATAATAATCAAAGTGATCGTGGTTACCATTCCGATTTTGCATACCTATTTCTTAATTGCTAACAGTACATTTTAATAAGTTACCCAAGATCTAGGAAGCATATGCTTTATAAGAATTGACTGCATTGCATTGAACTAAATGATCTTGAAATCATAATCATAATTATATAATCTTCTACAGATATGGAAAAATCTTTCTTGTCTAAAACTACAGGAATTTCTTCTGAATAAGCCGATTCCAGTTTGGGTTTTGTTTGTGCTTCTTTTGTGCGCTTGCCATAGACACATCACATATGAAGAAGTTTTAGGAAAACTGAGATTGCCTATTTCAGCTCATAAGGTTGTTTGAGTATAATAGGTACTTTACAATGCGTACCTATTTTATCAGTAGTTTTCAGTACAAGCTATGATAACATTAAACTTATTTACTTTAGTAGTTCACTGACTTTGTTTACTGGAACTTCAGTGCATGGAATAAATACATAAACGACGCTTACGGAAATATAAAGATCATTACAGCTCAGAATTAGTATTATACGTATGGAATCAAATCATATGAATTATACTAAGTAAGTAAATAAGCAGGGTCTGGTTGTACTTCATATTGTTATACAAGCACTGCTGGACAACTATTACTATGAACTATGTAGTAAGTGTTAATAATTAATAATATTATGAGTTAATATTTATCAATGGTAACATATTTTATCAATGTTGATATTAATCTAATATTTTCTAATGTTATCTCCTTATCACTATCCTTCTCCCTGCTCCATATATCTTTTTCTCCTTGTAATTCTCCTACTTCTTGCCTTTATTTCTATTCACTAGATAACTTGTTGATCGAATTTGGCAATTCAATAATAATTCATTGGACAAGGGCGATGGAATAAACGATCAATACCTCATCATTTTGTTTTGATGGGTATATCCATTTCATAAACTTCGGATGAGACATGTCTTGACAGAAGATCGATGATTACAATTTAATATTCCGAATATGATTTCAGTTTTTAGGCAAGGACATGACCCGGTATTTTTGTCAATACAACTTGGGGTTGTTTTTCTTTCTTAAGAATCCGAATAATGTCCGTTTTCTTGAGGGGTCCATTATATGCATTTATGGACACTTTGCATGCACGATTACGCAAGATATTTTCCGCATAAAGTTTGCACTCGTTGGTTATTTGGTAACAGTACTCCGTCACGAGTGATGAAAGTAGCACCTCATCGGAGTCCACCAAGAATTTAATGGCTCTATCCGTAATCTACATACAAAATATTAGTTTATTAGTCAGTCGTCATTACTCATGTCAATAGTCATTAAGGCAGTATATGTTTAAGCGCTTTATAATTTTAATGCGTACTTGATAGGACATTAAGGTGAGATCCTCTAAATTACGACAGTGCACCAGTCCTTGTAAAACAGACTCATCAGTCATATAACGAGATTCCAGTTTCAAAGCCATCAAGCCTATTAACATAAAGTTTAAATTATATGCCAATTTTTCACAATTATTAATAAGAAACGGAGATCGTATACAAAATG